>OZ022332.1:23692986-23757986 GCA_963989225.1 Dromius quadrimaculatus | reverse complement strand
TTACCGTCCTCAAATGTTCCAATCACAACCTAATAATAGACAAAATATTATTATTGAGGAATTGCATAACACAGTGACTCACGAACTAAACCCAGACGGACAAAACCAAGAAGACTCAGATTACAATCATGATAACGAACAGAATTATGATAACTCATATGAATGCGAACAAGAATATGAACCTAGTTCTTTTTTAGAGTCAATAGCCTCGGAAAACCAATAGAATTATTAAACTTAATTCATAATCAGAGTGAGCTACCCTTTATAATTCTCTTGGAATATAATTTAAAAGCATTAATAGACACAGGCAGTACTAGATCTTTTATCAAACCTGAAATAGCAGAAAAATATTATAACAATAAAATACAATATGATCCATTCCAAATAACTACAGCCCATGGCACTTCATTAGAAAATTATAGCGTAATAATACCTCCTTCAAAATTATTCAATAAAGCAAATACCTTATTAAAATACCATTTATTTAATTTTCATCAAACCTTTGACGTATTACTCGGTTTAGATAATTTAAAAATTTTAGAAGCAAACATGGATTTTATTAATGATAAAATTGTATTTCCCAATAGTGATATAAAAATTTGTCATCATAAAACATTGTCGAAATCAAACTATGTAAAAATCCCACCAAAATCCGAGAAATTAGTAAAAATATTTGTTAACAATATAGAAAATGGCGAAGCATTGATTTCAGAGACTGGAATAGACAATATGACAATCCCTGAAGGCTTAGCGAAAGTTATAAATTATGAAATTATTTATCCAGTAATTAATTCAAGTAATGAAGAACAAATTTTAGATTCTGTGAATTGTGTAAATTATCAACCACTTGAAAATTTTGAAGTAAATAACATTAGCTCTCAGAAATTTTGCAATGAAAATAATTTGAAATTAGATATGAGTAAAATTAGAATGAATCACATGAACGATGAAGAGAAGTTTGAAATAGTAAAATTGTTTAAACAATATTCAGATATTTTTCATACTGATGACAAGACTTTAACTTTTACAAATGACATTAAACATTTCATTCGAACGAAAGATGAAATCCCTGTCTATTCAAAAACCTATAGATATCCAGAAGTACACAGAAAAGAAGTACAAGATCAAGTACAGAAAATGTTAGAACAAAACATAATTCGTCCATCCTATTCCCCATGGTCCTCCCCAGTATGGGTTGTCCCAAAAAAACTAGACGCTTCCGGTAAACGGAAATGGAGAATCGTAATAGATTACAGACGACTTAATGAAAAAACAATTGATGACAAGTACCCGATACCGAACATAAATGTCCTACTAGACAAATTAGGAAGATGCCAATATTTTTCAACTTTAGATCTTGCATCCGGCTTTCACCAAATCGAGATGAACGAATCAGATATTCAGAAAACTGCATTCAACACTGAAAATGGTCATTTCGAATTCCTAAGAATGCCTTTTGGACTCAAAAATGCTCCGGCAACTTTTCAAAGAATCATGGATAACGTACTTAGAAACTTAGTCAACGAAATTTGTCTTGTTTACTTAGATGACGTTATTATCCTTAGTACTAGTTTACAAGAACACATTCAAAATTTAAAATCTGTTTTCGACCGTTTAAAACATGCTAACCTAAAAATACAATTGGATAAATCCGAATTTTTAAGAAAAGAAGTATCTTATCTCGGACATGTCGTGACCCCTGACGGTGTCAAACCCAATCCTGACAAAATTCATGCCATCAAAAATTATCCTCTTCCTAAAACGACGAAACAAATTAAAGCTTTCCTAGGCCTATTAGGTTACTATCGGAAATTCATCAAGAATTTCGCCCGTTTAACAAAACCTTTAACAAAATGTTTGGAAAAAGATACGACAATAAATTATAACGATCAAGAATATATCAATTGTTTCAATACTTGTAGAAACCTTTTGATTAACGACCCCATATTACAATACCCCGATTTCAGTAAACCTTTCAATCTAACTACGGATGCCAGCAACTTTGCTATTGGCGCTGTGCTGTCACAAGGCATTATTGGATCCGATCTCCCAATTGCTTATGCGAGTCGCACTCTAAACGACTCAGAACAAAATTATAGCACAATTGAGAAAGAGTTACTAGCAGTCGTGTGGGCAACAAAATACTTTAGGCCATATTTATTTGGAAGAAAATTTAAAATCATCACAGACCATAAACCTTTGCAATATCTAAGTTCATTACAAGAACCAAATTCTAAATTAATGAGATGGCGTCTCAAACTTGAAGAGTACGATTATGAAGTAATTCATAAGAAAGGCACTTTGAACAAAAACGCCGATGCTTTATCCCGCATAGAATTAAATGTTAATAACGTAGATCCAGGAATAAAAAATCTTTTTGAGTACATTGAAACCTTCAATGATAATTTTGATCCCGACAACGAAACACAATCTATGATAGCTGAACCAGACGAAGACGATCCCAATGATCCTGAAACCGATCAAACTATACTTTCAAATCCTGAAAATCCTATTGTGGGAATAACAATTACAGACTCTCCTGTCAATTTTGGAAAAAATCAGTTGATAATATCCCAAGTTAAACATTCTCCATCAAAACCAAAAATAAAGAAAATTCATTCTGATAAAATGCGAGTTTTTGTTCAGATATCAGAAATTGACTTTGAAAAAGATATTGTAAATTTCATTAAAGAATTTATCGTTCCGAAAGTTAAATATTATTTGTATTTTGAACAGCCATTTTACGAGCAGTTTAGTACTGTATTACAAAAATACTTTAGACATTCCGAAATTAAATTTATTAAAAGCAATACAAAATTAATTGATGTAGAAAACGAAGATGAAGCTTTACAATCAATACGTAACTTCCACGAAGGTAAAACCAATCACCACGGAATTACCGAAGTTCACAACCAAATCAAGAAAAGATATTATTGGCCAAATCAGTTAAAAACTATCACTGATTATATTAATCAATGCGAAAATTGTTTGGCAGCTAAATATGAAAGAAACCCATTAAAACCTAAATTGAACATAACTCCAACTCCTAGTAAACCAATGGAAATTATTCATGTTGATACTTTGAGCCTTAAAAACTCTAAATTTCTGACAATAATAGATGCGTTTTCAGAATACGCACAAGCGTATAAAGTCATTTCAACAAATGCTATAGAAATTACTAATAAATTAACTAAATTCTTCTCACATCATGGAATACCAAAATTAATTATTTTAGACAACGGATTAGAATTCAAGAACAACGTTGTAAAAGAATTACCATCGTTACATAAGATAGAAATTCATTTTACCAGTTCGCAAAACCCCAATTCGAATGGTCTAGTTGAACGCTTCCATTCAACTTTAATAGAACACATTCGATTGTTTAATCACCAAGAAAATTTTAAAGCAGAAAATATCGAAGATTAAGTAAATTACGCAATTTTGGCTTATAATAATACAAACCACAGTTCCACTAGTTTAAAACCTATAGAAATTATAAATGGACATTTAGATACAAATTCCCCATTTGATATCGACATTGATAAACAAATTACTCAAGATTATATTCAAAAACATAAGGATAAGACCAAATTAATGTATCAAAAAATAAATCAGAAATTGCAGAACGATAAAAGTAAAATTATTTCAAAATTAAATGAAAGTCGTGAAGAACTTCCAGAAATCCCTGAAACTATTTACGTTCAAAATAAGCAGAAAGTTAATAAAACGCGTAAATCAAAATTCAAGAAAGAGAAAATTAGGAAAGTCAATAGAGAACTCACAACTGCCGAAATTGAAGTGAACCCTAATGACAAAAAACAATCCAAGATCCACTTATCCAATGTCAAAAGACCCAGAAAAATAACTAACAAAATTTCGGACATTCCAGGTCCTTCTTGCTCACATACGCAGCAGGAATGAACATCAAAGACATCACAAAGAATCCAGGACTAATGACAATAAATCTTGGACAAGCAAAGCTACAGAGGACTAAACATACTTTTGTACATTTTTATGACTTACAACAACTCCGTGCACAATACAAAAATTTAAATATTCAATTTGAGAGCCTCAAGAATACAATTAATAATGATAAAATATTTTTCTCCGAATTTGACAACAATAATAAAATCATAGAGTATATTCAGAAGTCCATTAATGAAAAATTTAATTAATTATCAATAAATTCAAATAATAATAGATTCAAAAGAGGATTGATTAATGGATTAGGCGCAGTAATAAAAACTATAACTGGAAATTTAGATGCCAATGACGATAAGAGATATACTGAAATAATGAATCATTTACAAGAAAATCAATTCAAATTGAATAATCAACTGAAAAATCAGTATTCTTTCAGTCACAAAATTATTGAATATTTTAATAAGACTGTCGACACAATCAGACAAAATGAAGTCATACTAAAATCAAAAATTGAGCAGCTTTCACATATTGTTATTGCTGAAACAAAAAATCATGAAAAACTTTTAGTGAAAGATATTTACAACCAACTCAATATATTATTCACTTCAACATTTAATATACTTCAAGATATAGAAAATTCATTATCCTTTTGCAAATTACACACATTGCATCCTAGTATTATAAAAACTCAAGATTTGTTTATGAAATTAAATAGAATTTCAGAACATTATAACAATGAGTTACCTTTTGAGCCAAATTTACAAAATATGATAGAAATAGAAAGAATTATTTCTGTTAATTGCAAATTAACTACTGATAAAATTATTTATTTTATCGATATTCCTATAAATTATGACATTCAGTTCGAGCTTATACACCTCATTTCAATTCCTGCAAAATATAAAACCGAATTTGTAACTGTAATCCCTAATCATGAATACTTTTTAAAATCTAACGATGGAAAGCTCAAATCTCTATATGACTTATGTACTTACAATTATGGAAAAGGTTATCAGTGCCCCAATAAAATTGACGAGGCGAATAAAAACTCATGTGAAGAAAATTTTATCCTTCGAAATAATATCGAAAGATGTCATTTTATCAAATTGAACATCAACAAAAATCACATTGAACTGCTTGAAGATATCAACCAATATTTGATGATATTTCCGAATGTTCAAGAAATAAAAGCAAAATGTCAACACGGTGATGAAATCAAATCATTACAAGGAATATTTCTTGTCAAAGAAGACGAATGTAAATTAGAGTTTCAAAACAAAAATTTAATATTCAAGCATGGATCATTCGGCAAACCAATCATTATTGAAAATTTCACAATTGAACTAAATAAAACTCAAGTTCCAAAAATTTTCATCGAATTAAATAACATTAACGAATTGAAACCAATGAATAAATACGACAGCTCTATAGATGACCACATAATTAATCAATATAATATTGACGATATTAACTACCCAACAATAGGTCTTTACACCATTATTATTATTGTGGCTTTCACCATAGTAGTAATTTATGCAAAGAAGAGATGCTTCACCTCTACAAGACCAAACTCGAGTTCCACAGAAGACTTCGAGCTTCAACCAAGAACTTCAACCCCTAAGTCGGCGCTGAACCTTCCCGGCGAAGCTCATTTTTAACGATGGAGGAGTTAGAAGACCAATTCCCATGAATTCTGCTGATTCCCCAAGAACATTAAACCTTACTCTGTATATTTGTGGAAAGGTTATAAAAGATCTCCTGCGTGAGAACATAGCGAGTCAGAACATAATATTCAACATTAAAACATTTTAAACTGATTATAATAAATTTGTATTTGTCAATCGACTTCTCGTTTCTAATCAAGTTTCTATTTGTAATATTTGTGTGAAAACGAAATAAATTGTTTTTAAAAACAAAACACCCAAACAAATAAATAAAACTTATATATATGTTACCTGTCAATAACCTGCTGACCTAAACACTTCTGGCCAGTTCACACGGACTTTGAACTATATCTTATTTCATCTCATCAGTACATGTGTAGTTGATGTAAAATAGTTAAGTTTAAGTAATATTCAGTCTGTACATGAATGCAAAGCAATAAACATCCATTGTAATAACTAAATAAAGTTTTTAAAAACTTATTTACGAAGATCAACAAATTAATTGGCGCAGTCAGTAGGATTCTGAGAGGAGATTTATCGAGAATAATCCATCAGTATCCACTGTTCATTCAGAAGAAGAATCTTCCGATTCCGAGAGGTTATCATCGATTATCAATCTATCGGCATCAAGCAGTCATCCAAAAGGGCATCCATCGAGGACAATCCATTTGTGATGAAGATTGCTACATTGATATTGTAAGTTGCTTTCCTTTGTTTCATTTTTATGCCAGACTCCTCGCGTTCATCAATTTCTATCAAGGATAATAGTGAAAACGAGCAAAATTCAGAATATAGAGATTCAATACCAGAAACAGATTTAAGTTCAATATTTTCTATTTTGAATATTAACGAAGAAATAGTTGCTGTAGAAAACAGTAGCTGTTTAGATATGGCACCTCCTAAATTCGAAGCTGAATCATTAGAAATAGTTCCTAGATTTGATGGTAATGGAACAGAATTATCAGCATTTTTAGATATTGCAAATGCTTCAATAACTACTTATTGGGATCCAAGCCCAGAAAATATTCATTGTGTTCAAAATATCACAGTAATATATGGCATTTATGCAAAATTAAATGGTCCCGCACGCGAAGTTTATACTACGTGCATTTCAAAAGACTGGAAAACAGTAAAAGATGCGTTGGTCGCTCACTTTGGAGACCAACGAGACGAAAATGGCTTATTGTTCGACTTAGATCAATTACGTCAAAGAGATAACGAGAGTTCTTCACAATATTATACTAGAGTAATGTCAAATTTAAGTGCTTTGCACAATTTTATCGAAATTCACGAAGCAAGCGAAGGAATCAAGACGGTCAAAAAGAATTTTTATAATACACATGCTTTGAAAATGTTTTTAGCTGGTTTAAAAGAACCCCTAGGTTCAACTATTCGCGCTATGAAACCAAATAGTCTTGCAGAAGCTAGACAATACATAATATCAGAAAATAATATTAGACATTTACAAAAACCTAATTTTGATAAAAACAGAATTCATGTTCCAAACCCAAATGTAAATTAACATTTTCAAAGACAACAATATTTTAGACCTCCACCACCACAATATTATAATAATTACTCCCGATTCCCAAGCAACCCCATTAACTTGCAACCCCGACCAATGCAACAGCCTCAAAGATTTTTAACTAACCAACAAGTATTTGGAAATCATTCCAAACCTAACGCAACAAACGTTTGGAGACCTCAAGGCTCTGCCAATCGTCCTATTCAACCAAAACCTGTCCCTATGAGCGGAGTATCGCATGGAACATATTCGAAACCTAATTCCGGAATGAATAAGTTTCAAAACAAACCGCCAAACACAGAACCACGCTGTAGAAGAAATGTATAACGTAGAACACCCCACGCAATTTTATGAAAATAGCAAATATTCTTACGAAAATCACGAAATTGACGAAACCGATTATAATCCACAAAATGGCGACTCAGAAGATAATTTTGAAACTCAGTCACTCGAAGACGAGCAAAATTTTTGCGAGACAAGCCAAACAACGAATCAAACATAGAGTTACATTCAATATACGATAAAAAAGATTTGCCGTTCATTAAAATTTCAAATCCACCCTTAAAATTATTAATCGACACAGGAGCGACAAAATCATTTTTAAATCCAGATATAGCCGAGAAATATTTCAAAAATTCCATCAGAAAAGAAAATTTCACTATCTCTTCAATATTTCAAACAACAAAAAGAAATACTTGTATTGAGATACCCGCATTTCCTGAATTTAACGTTAATAAAAATATGAAGTTTTATTTATTCAAATTCCATCATTTTTTCGACGGTTTAATTGGCTATGACACTCTTAAAGATCTCAATGTTCATTTAGATTTGAAAAATTCAGTATTAAAAACATCAAATACAAATTTAAAACTATCCCATTATGAAACTAAAAACAAATTATTATTTTTTGCAAGAATAGAACCATGTACTTTGGAGACAGTTAAAATTCCTGTCAATGTTAGTAACGGAGACATAATTATTCCACAAACAAAAATTTCCAATTGCTCTATCAGAGAATTTGTTACAAATTGTTGTAATGGTTATGCACCTGTTGACGTTTACAACAGTACGAACAAATTTCAAGAAATATATTTGTATGAACCCATTAAAGTAAATTCGTTCCAAAATGAAGAATTTGAATTATTCAATGCTATGATTTATTACGATAATAACGAAAACACCAAGATTGTTGATAAATCCGATATTACTAAATTAATTCGGACCGAACATATGAATTTCGAAGAGAAAAATCAAATTGAAAAATTAGTAAAATCATTTTCAGATATTTTTTATCGCGAAAATTCTTCACTTACATTCACGAATAAAATTAAACACCGAATAATTACTAGCGACGAAATCCCTGTATACACAAAATCATACAGATACCCTTTTATACACAAACCGGAAGTGGAAAGACAAATTAATAATATGCTAGAACAAGGAATAATACGACCAAGCGATTCAGCATGGGCAAGTCCTATTTGGATCGTACCGAAGAAGGCAGACGCCTCGGGAAGACAAAAATGGCGTATAGTTGTCGATTATCGAAAGATAAACGAAAAAACTGTTGACGATCGCTATCCAATACCTCATATTCCTGATATCCTAGACAGACTCGGACGTTCACAATATTTTTCGACATTAGATTTAGCTAGTGGCTTTCATCAAATTGAAATGCATCAAGACGATATACAGAAGTCCGCATTTAATGTTGAAAATGGACATTATGAATTTTTAAGACTTCCTTTTGGCCTGAAAAATGCTCCGGCAACCTTTCAGCGAATAATGGATAACATTTTAAGAGAACATCTGAACAAAACCTGTTTTGTATATATGGATGACATAATTGTACTCTCTGCTTCTCTTCAAGAACATATAGTAAATTTAAAACAAATATTTCAGAAATTACGCGACAGTAATCTTTAAATACAACTCGATAAATCTGAGTTTCTAAAACAAGAAGTAATTTCCCTTGGACACATCATAACACCAGATGGAATCAAACCTAATTCAGAAAAAATTAAATCTATTCAAAACTACCCCCTACCAAAGACAACTAAAGAGATAAAAGCATTTTTAGGATTATTAGGGTACTATAGAAAATTTATTAAAAGTTTTGCAAAATTAACTAAACCTCTAACATCATGTTTAAAGAAAAATGCAATTATTGACACACAAAACACCGATTATGTAAACTGCTTTAATATTTGTAAGAATCTATTATCTAATGAACCCATATTACAATTCCCTGATTTCGAGAAACCATTCATCTTGACGACCGATGCGAGTAATTTCGCGATTGGCGCGGTTTTATCACAAGGAAAAGTTGGATCCGATCTTCCAATAGCATACGCGAGCCGCACGCCTAATGAATCAGAAACAGAATACTCTACTATCGAAAAAGAGTTATTAGCAATAGTATGGGCAGTAAAACACTTCAGACCATATTTGTTTGGACGTAAATTTTATATTTACACAGATCATCGTTCATTACAATGGTTATTCTCCATCAAAGAACCAAATTCCAAACTTGTCAGATGGCGCCTCAAGCTAGAGGAATATGACTACCAAATTATTTACAAAAAAGGTTCACAGAACAAAAACGCGGACGCTTTATCTAGAATTCAAATAAACGCGAACGAAACAATTGAAGATTCAGGCGGAATATTTGATTATATGAAAGAGTTTAACAAAAAATTAAGTAACGTTGACAGAGGTAATTGTAGTAAAAATTTAGATGATGTCTCATTAATAGTTGAAACTGATAACGAAAATCTGAACGAAGAAATATCTGATAATAACACTATTCATACGAACAGAGAAAATCCGATTATAGGCATACCCATTTCTGACAAACCTGTTAATTACGGTAAAAATCAAGTAATAATATCACAAGTAACTTTTGATCCAAAGAAACCAAAAATTGTAAGACTATTCCAAAACACCCAACGTTTTATAGTAGAAATTTCGAAGAATAACTTTACGCATGACGTTATTAAATTCATAAAAGAATATATAGTCCCGAGAGTAAATTATTATTTGTATTTTGCAGACCCAATATATGAAAAATTCAGTTCTGTAGTTCAGAAGTATTTTAAAAATTCGGAAATAAATTTTGTCAGATATACACAAAAATTATTGGACGTAGAAGATCAAAACGAAATAAAAGAATTAATTCAAAACTACCATGAGAGCAAGACTAACCATCGAGGTCTTGACGAAACAGAAAATCAAATAAAAAAGCGTTATTACTGGCCAAATTTGCGTAAATCAATTCAAACATATATCAACGAATGCGAAATATGTTTAAACACCAAATATGACAGAGTACCGTTAAAACCAAAATTTAATATATCCCCTACTCCAACTAAACCATTTGAAATTTTACATGTTGACACTATCACATTAGATAAACAAAAATTTCTCACAATCATCGACGCATTTTCAAGATATGCGCAAGCCTATAAATTAAATTCTGGACAAAGTATAGATGTCGTGAACGAGTTATATTCAATTTATGACCATAAACAGTTGTTATTTTCCAACACCAACGATCTTTTCAAATATTACAATGTCATTGAAACTAAAGTATATGCAATGAACGAAAGAATTATGTTTTCACTAGATTTCCCTCTAGTACATCCAGAAATATTTGACCATTATCATTTATTTTTAATTCCCAATAAGAATCAATCAATTATCATTCCACCCTCAACCTACCTATCAATTAGCAACAATGCATACCAATATAGTAATGAAGAATGTATCGACTTACAAACCGAATTTCTTTGTAAAAGAACAAATTTGCTGCCTCTTCACAAAAACCAAGAATGTTCAACATCTATTCTATCAACTGAAACTACGGCCATCAATTGTCAAAAAGTACCAGTCAAAATCACTCAAAAAATCATCTTAGAAATTAATAAAGCACATTATATCGGGATATTTCCAAAATTACAACGAGTACAAACAATGTGCAAAGAAAATACAATCGCTTCAAAGAAAGGAACATACTTATTTGTTGTTCCACCAGATTGTTCATTTAAAACATTTTCTCTTGTTTATCAAAATGAAATGAAGACAATACCCGGACATCCATTGAGCCTAGAGAAAATAAACATGCAAAATTCATCGATGGCACAAATCGAAGAATTGAAGCTAGACAAGTTATCACTGGATAAACTACATAAAATTCAACTACAAGAAGCCCAAGAGCTACCAATCGACCCAATCAACCTCCATATGAATTATTCAAGAGGATCAATTATTTGCGTCACCATTTTCGCAATAATAATTATTTTATATTTTGTTGTTAAAATTATAAACAAAATGTTACAGAAAAAGCAAGTCAATCGAAATCCGAGGGACGTCGACGAAACACAGGTTGTTCCACCCTAGAGTTTCTTCTTAAGGATGGAGGTGTTACCTGTCAATAACCTGCTGACCTAAACACTTCTGGCCAGTTCACACGGACTTTGAACTATATCTTATTTCATCTTATCAGTACATGTGTAGTTGATGTAAAATAGTTAAGTTTAAGTAATATTCAGTCTGTACATGAATGCAAAGCAATAAACATCCATTGTAATAACTAAATAAAGTTTTTGAAAACTTATTTACGAAGATCAACAAATTAATTTATATATATATGTATATATATATAGATATATATATATATATATATATATATATATATATATATATATATATATATATATATATATATATATATATATATATATATATATATATATATATAGTATGAAAAGTATGAAATCCTTATTATCGTAATATATATATATATATATATATATATATATATATATATATATATATATATATATATATATATATATATATATATATATATATATATATATATATATATATATATTACGATAATAAGGATTTCATACTTTTCAGTAGTGCAGTGAAATATGCTCAGATGATAATTATCCATAAACCCGGTAAATCAGAACTTGAAGCATCATCCTATAGACCAATATTATTACTATCCCAGTCATCAAAACTGTTCGAGAAGCTTCTACTAAAAACGTTGAACGACATAGTAGAGCAAGAAAATCTGACTCCACCACATTAGTTCTGATTCCGAGAAAGACATTTCACCATCCAGCAAGTCAATAAAATAACGAATGAAATTGGAAATATGTGCCGGAGTCTTTATTGATGTGAGTCAAGCGTTCAACAAAGTCTGGCATACCGGTCTACTATTCAAAATCAAGGAAGTACTACCATATCAGTATTTTTTCCTCATAAAATCCTATTTAGAAGATAAATATTTCGAGGTAACTCTTAAGGGATGCACTTCTCAGCCTCAGAGAATTCGAGCTGGAATGCCTCAGGGCAGTGTACTTGGGCCTCTTCTTCATCAACTCTACACATGCGATCTTCCCTGCTCGGAAAATACCATAACAGCTACCTATGCCGATGACACGACGATCCTCACAAGCAATGACAGCCCTGCTGAAGTATCTGCCATCCAATCTTGGGCCAGACTGTGGAGAATAAAATTGGACGAAAGCAAGTTCACGCACATAGTTTCCACAAATAGAAGAGTAACGTGCCCTCCCATTCAAATCGATGAGAAGCAGCTACAAATAAAAGAAGTAAAATATTCAGGAATGCTTCTTGACAAAGGGCAGGTATAGGTCAAGCACATAAAAAAAAGAAAGCAGCTTGACATGACGGTTCGAAAGATGTACTGGCTTTTAGGATGGGAATCACAATTGCCCCTAGAAAACAAATTGCGACTATACAAAGCTATTATAAAACCAATCTGGACAAATGGCATTCAGCTATGAGGATGCGCCAAAAAATCAAACACTAATATAATTTAGAAACTCCAAAATAAGACCTTGAGAATGATCGTGAAAGCCCCATGGTACGTTAATAACCAAACTATTCATAGAGATCAGGAAATATAATATGTCCATGTACAAATCAAAACATTTGCATCCAAATACGAAGACAAGCTGAACGATCATACAAACAAACTGGCACTAGAACTTCTTAACAACCAAGACGATCCAAGGCACTTGAATAGAACCAAACCATTAAAACTGGAAGACCTGCGATAATCGAATATTTAAATGAAATATATCATAATATGTAAATAGAATGAGGCAATTCCAGTGGATATTCACCTCTCACATGCTAATTACTCACATCCAATTTGCTAGTTGGCCCAAATCAGGCCAGTTGTAAATATAAATTTGAGAAATAAAAAAAAAAGTATATTAATGATTGGAATTTTTTTCGAGAATGCGAAAGGATTTGGCAATCATGGATCAAACAATATTTTTCTGAAAACCATGTTTCAAGATAAATAGAGATAATGTATGAGATACATTCTTGGGATTTCAGTCAATTTTAATTTCATTTCTTTTCTGCTTTACAGTTTCGGCTGCATCTCAGCCATCCTCAAAAGCGCTACAATTTTATTTAATTACTAATTATGTACATATGAATGTCAGAAATACTTACAAATGAATTATTGTTCAAAAAATTGAAGTTAAACATTTGTTTAAATTTATATTAGTATTGAAAAGCGAAAAAAGAAAGAAAAATTTTCTCTTGTCATATGCCACACCCGACATCTATGGATGGCGTTGGCTAACTGCGTGTTGAAAATCGTGCGTGCACGCATTGTCAAAAAAATACATATTGACACTGGTAGAGGTTTGTCAATTGTGGTGTCAATCAATCAAAATTGTGCATCACGCAAGGTGTCAAAAATATAAAGAAAAATCAAAAAAGTAACATGAGCCTAGATCTGAAGGATATTGTTGTAAATCGTACTAAGCGCTATAGTATCTGTCTTTTCATCAATATTTTGTTTGTGCTGTTTTATATATAACATCTCTAATGCAAGTCTTTTATTGAAGTTTACTTCATCACGAATAATACTAGTTTGATCATACATTCAATTTTGATGAAACTAGTATTATTCATGATGAAGTAAACTTAAATAAGAGTCTTACATTAGAAATGTTATTTATAAAACAGGACAAACAAAATATTAATGAAAAGACAGATACTATAGCGCTTGGCACGATTTACAATATCCTTCAGATCTAGGCTCATGTTACTTTTTTGTTTTTTGTTCATATCTTTGACACCTTGCGTGATGCACAATTTTAATTGATTGACACCACAATTGACAAACTTCTACCAGTGTCAATATGTATTTATACGTGCACGCACGATTTTTAACGCGCAGTTAGCCAACGCCTTCCATAGATGTCGGGTGTGGCATATGACAAGAGAAAATTTCTCTCTCTTTTTCCGCTTTTTAATATTAATTTAAATTCAAACAAATGTATAACTTCAATTTTTTGAACAATAATTCATTTGTAAGTATTTCCGATATTCATATGTACATAATTAGTAATCAAATAAAATTGTAGCGCTTTTGAGGATGGCTGAGCTGCAGCCGAAACTGTAAAGCAGAAAAGAAATAAAATTAAAATTGACTGAAATCCCAAGAATATATCTCTTACATTATTCACATATCCAGTCAGCGTCAACCATTTTATACAATAAATAAAGATGTAAAAAGAAAATTCAGACATTTCTAATCAATCAATGTGGCTTTTTATGTTCTTATGATAATAATAATCAGAAGGATGCGAAGTATTTCACGTCCTGTGAATATAACAATAATTTCGCATGTTTCTAATTGCCCTGTGAATGATCACTTCCAATGACAGTTTTTAAAACAAGTATTTTCGTGATAATACAAGCTAACATGTACAACATCTCCAGGAATGACCCATAAAACGATGATGTCGCCGCTCTTTTCTGTTGATTTTCGTTTCATATTTTTATTATACAATCAATACGTTACGATACAAGGTTACTTTAGCAATCGTAGTTTTTCAATCTGTGGTTCCCATAAGATGATTATCAAATCATTTCTAATCAGAAGCTTGATCATTAACTGATGATTATGTGGAGGAGTTGTATTCAGAGGTGAATGGAAACAAAAGTATTATATCTAAAGTTTTATAGGAGTTTTATAAAATGCCTTATTCAAGCTGCGCACTTAAGACGTGTCGATAATTCTCCAGTCGTGAGATGAACTTTGGTTGCTTTGCTCTCATCTAGTAAAAATCTTTAACAAACATATAACGATAACTATTCAATAGTCTTTTCACAATTTTGAGTGAAATTTGAACAGAGACAGCATAGTGTATAGCTTGGTACTCGGATTAAGAGGTTGCGGATTGAATTTTGGTGCTATGCACGTGCTATTCAAGTTTGGAGGTATATTATTTTGAGTAATTGAGATCACTGTTCGCAATAGGTTCATTATCTTCGATTAGAGAACACATTCTTGTAGATGATTCGCGTGCATCATTTGTTGGTCAATTTGAATTTCATTTGTTTCCGGAACTTCGCTTTCATTCAGACATTGTTCAAAAGTTTTACTTGAACATAGAAAGCGATTACTCAACTTGCAGGGAGAGTTGGAAGTTTTGGGTTGAAATTCTTGGACTTTCAAATAAAATTCACATAATATTGTTCCGTACAATTTGAATGATAATTAAGATCAGCAGAAGTAACACCGTTGGGGATAGCATAGAATCAAGAATGAACTCACATCACTTCTTGGGTAATAGAGTGGTGATAGCGCTCTTCTTAGAGATTTCGATACGGACCACTATATTGAAGGAAAAAAACATCATTGTGACTCAATTCTGCTGTATTAGAAATATTTCAATTGCCTTCGGATAGAATTGAAATTTATGGAAGAAAAATAGGAACACTGCCTCATCAGCTTCTGAATCACTTGTAAATTCACAATGAACCTTGATTTGACTTAAAAATGGCGTCAACTAATAAACACGTTCAAGAAGTGCACATAGAAAATCAAAAAACTATTTGTAAATTGTGCAATAAATCCGCAGTTAATAATGTTATTCGTTGTGAAAATTGTGAAAGTGTTTATCATAAAAGTTGTTGTGAGAGAAAAGGCTTACCTATTAAGGACTCTGTAACTAAGTGTTGCAACGAAGAAAAATTTTCAGACGCATGTGAGAAAATTAACATAGATCCACAATTCATGATAAACGAATTGCAAAAAGAAATTGGTTATCTAAAGCGAATCATAGAGGAAAAAGACTGTATTATAAATGACAAGTCCACAATAATTAATGACAAGAAGATCATAATTAAATTACTTCAAAACCAACTGAAGGAGAACGTACCACTAGAGCCATCTCTAAATTTAAATATTAACAGGATTTTTAACAATAAAGAAGAGACGAACTTAGGAAGCCAATCAGTTGGCAACCTGCAAGGTGTAGAGACAGCTTCACCTGTGATGACTGACAGAAACTCAAGGACGCAAAACAAAACAAACAAAACTGTCAAAATTGACGATGCATCGCTAGATATGCAAAATACAATTATGAAATCCAAGGATACTATTTGGACAGATGTGGTAAAGAAGAAGAAGCAAAATATTTCCAAAAATGCCATCACTGGAAACTCTAAAATCTTAACGAAGATTCCGGTTGCTCCAAAAAAGGCATTCATATTCATTTCCCGTATTAGTCCAGGCACCAAATCAGACGATGTGATCAGTCATTTGAAACCGGACTACCCCGAAATTGTGTGTGAAGAATTGAGCTCTAAATTTCCAGACTTTTATACCTCATTTAAAGTAACTGTAAATTTGAGTAATTATAAAAATATTTTAAATGCCGAAAATTGGCCATATGGAGCATATATTTCGCGGTTTTTTCATCAAAGAAGATTGAAATCATCGACGACATAGTGAATTATGACTTAATTCTTCTTAATTGTCAGGCCTTAACGCCAGCAAAAATAAGCTTAATCGAAAGTGAATATATCTCGGAACAAAATAAGGTTAAATTCATTTGTTTAACTGAGACTTGGGCAAAAAGCTCTGTTATTCATAATTTTTCACTCAATGATTTTAAACTTGCAGCAAACTATTGCAGGACATCTTTTAAAGGAGGTGGTGTAGGTATCTGGTGTCGTAAAGATCTTAAGGTCTGTTCGATTGATTTGACTCATCACTGCCTCGACAAATCATTTGAAATCTGTGCTTTACGCTGGTCACCAGATGCCTCCACAACAGTAATAATTTTAAACTGTTATAGGTCTCCATGTGCAGCAACTTTCGAAATCTTTGCAAATTGTCTGAGTAAAGTTATGGACTCTATTTTTAAACCTGGTTATAAAATAATTTTAACAGGTGATTTCAATATTGATATATCAAGGGACATTAACGACTACAATGCTTTATGCAATTTGCTCAATACCTTCAATTTAAAGAACATTGTAACTGAACCAACTCGAAATTCTTCTTTACTGGATCATATATATACTAATGTAATTAATTCACATAGCTGTGTTGCAGAGAACGTGATATCAGATCACAAAACTGTGCTATTATGTAGTGGTATATCTCACGCTAAAGCTAATCCCGTACCCATGAGATCAAGCCGAAGTTTTAGCTGTCAAAACATGGAAAAATTTGCTATCGATATTAATAATGAAGATTGGAATGAGATGTATACATATTCAAATCTAGATGATGCTTTTAATTGGTTTCATAAAACATTTTTATATTATTTTGAATCAAATTTTCCGATTATAAAATATTCACGCAGTAGATCTGGATGTGAATGGATCAATGAACGGATTAAACAATCGAGTTCTGAGTTGAGGTCATTGTTTATTATGACAAAAGAATATCCTCTACTATTAAACATATACAAAGATAAAAAAAGACAACATATTAATTTGGTAAGTGACACTAAAAAGCAATATTATCACAAAAAAATATTTTCTAGTGATAACATAACAAAAAGTGCTTGGGACGTTATTAATAATTCTATGAAACAAAAAAAGGATTGTAATATCAAATTAAAAGTAAAAGACACACTAGTGAATGATAAGCTTGAAATCGCTAATATTTTCAATAATTTCTTCAAAGAGGCACCACTAAACCTTGTAGACAATATTAATGATAATACCATGACTACCGACACTGATAGAGGCTGTAATGTTAGCAATAATATGAACAATATGTTCTTGTTTCCCTTTTGTGAGACTGAATTGTTGAATCTGTTAAAACTTAGATTAAAGAACAAAAAATCGTCTGGCCCTGATGAAATTCCGAGCTTTTTGATTAAAAGTTGGCTTGAGTCTATGATAAAGCCTTTAAATTACTTGGTTAACCTTTCCTTTCAATCTGGTTGTTTCCCTGATAAATTGAAGTTGTCTAAAATAATTCCTCTACACAAAAGAAATGATAAGTCCATTGCTGATAATTACAGACCAATTTCAGTCACTTCAATATTTTCAAAAATTTTTGAATATTGTTTTTTAGAAAGACTACAGAATTTTCTAGAGCAAAATAAAATTATCAATGAAAATCAATTTGGTTTCCGTCGGAATAGGTCAACTTATGATGCAATACAAAACATATTTAACAAAATTCTTTCTCATCTTGAACTAAATGAACAACCTGTTGGCTTCTTTTGCGACTTAAGTAAAGCCTTTGATTGTGTAAATCACAATATTCTCATAACTAAATTAGAATCAATGGGCATTAGAGGAACACCCTTGAAATGGTTAAAATCGTTCTTAACTAATAGACAACAATATGTAAATTTGGTTGATGAGTCGGGTAAAAACATAAAATCTAATAAACTAACTTTAGAAATTGGAACGCCCCAAGGAACAGTTCTAGCACCCTTTCTGTTCATTTTATACATAAATGATCTTTTTGAAACCATGAAAAGTTACGGTTTCACTACTATGTTTGCAGATGATGTTTCCCTTCTTATATCTAGCAAGGAAAATGATATTTTGTCCAAGCTTTGTACTGATAGTATACTTGAGATTAAGAATTGGTGCATAACAAATTCATTAATTTTAAATTATAGTAAAACTACATACATACGCTTCCATAATAAAAACACCAGAAATTTAGATATAAACTTTGATAATCAGTTTATTCAAAGTGTAGATAGTTCTAAAATTCTAGGTTTTATGTTAGATAAGAATCTTAACGGTAAAAATCACTGCGAACAATTAGCAGCAAGCATGAGTAAACTCTGCTTCCAAGTAAGATATTTAAAAAGTTTATTGAATTTAGATCACATACTTATGTTCTACCACGCAACCATCGAAGCTAAACTTCGGTATGGTATCCGTTTCTGGGGAAGTTCCTCTCATGCCTCTAAAGTTTTTATTTCTCAAAAAAGAATTATTAGATGTATTGCTGGCGTTTCCAGTCAACAATCCTGCAAAACTCATTTTCAAGATTTCAATATCATGACGCTGGTTGGTCTTTATATACTTGAATTAAGTGTGTATATATTCCAAAATAGAGATAAATTTAAAATGAATAGGGACATTCACAACAGAGATACACGAAATAAGTGCAAGCTCTACAAACCTTTTGCAAAATACGCATGTACTAAAAATTCTCCTGACTTCATGGGTGTGGATATTTTTAATAAATTACCTGACAATATCAAGCTATGCAAAACTTTACCTGTTTTTAAAACAAAACTCAAGCAATTTTTAATACAACATTGTTTTTATACATTAGATGAGTATTTGTAGAATAAAAAAATCTTTGAATTATTTTGTCTGACGTCCACATATGTATTATGCATCAAGTGAATAAACATTATTATTATTATTATTATTATTATATTAGCCAGATAGAGCACTACATGGCATTGTTACATAGAACTCAGTCTGTTCAGAGTTACAGAGACTACCATCGGCACTCTAGAGAATACTTCATACACAATAAACAGCATCTCAACTCAAATTCTAACTTGTAAGCCTTCTATCAACAGAAATATCGAGTTGTATGCCAGTATTGTTACATTGCTATGGAATACCTCCTCACAGATTGATATGATATATTCTTTTAACTCATGATTCAAATCTTGCAGAATATTGAGTGAGACATACTTACACAAAATACGTCAATTTCAAAGTTGTTCAAATGTATGTTCAATTTGCAATATCATGAACAAATATCGATATCACATCTCCGAATTTAAACCATTCCCAAATTCCCAAAAACATTTTGCGACCAAATATAGGACTCAAAGAAATTTCTGCACTGTTTCATGCGAAAACTTGCGAATTTGAATATGAAATATTGAAGAATATACTGCGCAGATTCAGGTATATATTCCTGAGAGAAGAAAAATTAATACATCGGTTTACCAAAGATGGTTCTAAATGCACATGATCAGCAAACGGCAAAAATCGCAGGAGTAATGAAGCGCGTGAATGCTTGAAGCTAATCACTGTAATATAAAATGACTTCCGTATCGATTCCAACATCCTAATATATATATATATATATATATATATATATATATATATATTGATTTGAAAACCTGTGAGCTATCAATTTCCATCCAATTTCAAGTTGACATCACTTTGTTATACGTGCACTGACATAGGAGTCCAATTTTACCACTCCACTTTCACCATTCAACTTTTACCACTACTCTTTTTCAGCACCATACTTTCTCAGCGTCATACTTTATTGACGCTATTCTTTTTACCCCTAATATATTTTACCACTATTTTTTCAATTACAATACGAATGAGTTCCGTTCAAAATTGGATTTTCCCTTCGTCTTTTCTGATATCGTAGATAAATCGGGACTAGGTTTGAGATTAGATTGAAAGGTTAGCGTGGAATAGCACGCCAAGATTGGTCAAAGCGGGTGAAATATGTCCACAAGTTGGGCTCGAAGCACCACTGTTTGAGAAAAAAACCACTGATTATGACTGTACTAGTGGTTTGACAAAGATTGAGCATGGCACGTAGAATTTTGTTACAGCAAGTAAGGTCAAATAGTGGTAAAAAGAAAACGTTGGTCAATCTGTTGGTGGTAAGAAGAATTAGTGGTGAGAAAGTAGTTGGTGGAAATTGATTGGTAAAAGTAAGAGCGAATCGAGCATCAATAGTACTCAATCAGTGAATTTTTCCTAGCTTCGAAAATTCTCAATTCCAAACCATGGAGACAATTATCATTAATTTATCATTGGCACAAAATTTAAGATCGGAGAGAGATAGGAAGAGTGAAAAATTGTGTACAATGAATGCTGTTGATATTTTTTTATTCCATTGTTATCTGTCAAGTTGATATTTCTGAAAGAGTGTAACGTTAGATGTGTCTGTTATTGTGTTTGCATTTGCTGTGAACGTGATAGCACAGAAAATTTGGGGAATATTATGCAATATCAATCAATCGAGTAAGTCACGTGAGTTATATTGAGAATTATCGATCCATATTCTCACCTCTTAAAATCGTACTTCCTCCTGAAAATTCATGCACTTTCTCTCACCATCTCATATTCTTTTACTTAGCTTGCTCATCATTTTAATTTTTTTCTGCTGAAATAGCGCAGATTTAGCTTATTCAAGAAATGAGAATACGGACCATAGATTTGTATAGGTTTCAGACAGACACAGGCACCGTAGTATGAGATGCAGATCAAGGCTTGAAATTTCTCGTTTAATCAATTGTACTATGAAATTTATGAAAAAATTACGCACTTAGATGCTTTTCCAATTTAGTAGTGCTTATTGAACTCCCGTTCTTCTGTATAATGATACATCGTGTTGAATAGAGACTAATCTTGATCAATATTAACAACAATATTCTAGAAACATCTCAAAAATCATAATGCTAGAACAACATCTGTCAATAAATTAGATTTCAGGCGGTTATTATTCAATACTCAATGTAAATGTGACCTGGTTCAACTTTCAGGGTCTTACGAAGTCCAGTGTAACAATTGTGAGGCTAATCACATTGAACAAAGCGATCGTAGTTTCATGCAACGTATTAAATAGCATCAGTCTTCTTTAGAACAAAAGAAGAATAACACGAGTTTTTGTACTCATTGTACTAAAATAGACATAGCTTTAAAGGAGATCATTAATAAGATTCTTCATGTCGCAGATAATGAATTCAAACTTGACCTTTTAGAGAGCTTAGAAATTAAGAGGCAATCAACGCTAAGAGACTCTCAGTTAACTACCAATTAGATATTGTAATGCCTTCCCTATCAGAATCTTCTTGTATATAGATTGATGAACTCTGTAAAATTGTGTGTATTATATCTAACGAGTTAAAAATGAATTTATCGTTGTAAGGAGTGATTTCTAAAACGATCAAATTTTCTAATCAATAATGTGCATATGCATCATATGATGTGCACAGAATTTTAGAAAAGGGTGAAATTTTCTCATGGCTTATACATTTCCATGTGCTGATTCACAATAAAAACTAATTTCTCCTAAATTCCCAGAATAATGGGGATGCTTCAAGAAGAGTACAGCTCTAGTACCACTATTCGACACGGAGTTTTTAATGAAGCAAATAAATGAGTATGCCAACTACATAAAAAAATATTTATGTTCGGTCATGCTAATGGAAACGCATTTTAAGCGGGGCGTCTTCATGAATAAGCTCATCTAAATCGCGCATTGCATTCATCCATAAATTTTTCAAGCAGATGTTAACGACTGGGAGATACTGGTTTAATACATAAACTTTTTGCCGATACTGGACGGCCGAGGACAGTAGTTTCAGAATAGAATTAATCAACATCCTGTATATAAATTCTCTGTTTCTCTTGTCTAGATATAGTATATTGCGCGGCTAGGGACGAAACAAGACGATTTCAACCAAGAGTAAGCGTTGCTTGCCCGAGCGAAGCGAGAGCCGGCATCATTCTCGACTGAAATCGTGTTTTGTCCCGTGCCACACACTGTATTTCTCATAATACCTGCATTGAAACTTTCCACATTACAAACTTGTCACAACAAAGTCAATATTCTTCTTTTTATTTTGCAGGTAACAAGTCGAGAGTAGCTGGCTTGTGCTTTATCAATAAGATGTTGTAGTGTACTTGGAATTGTCGTAATAATACCTTTTCTCGTGCAACCAATCGTCGTTTCAATTCAATTTATAGTTCCGAATACAACAACTGTCAAATTAACTGAGGTTATATGATTTTCATTTAGAGATTGACAATTAACAAATACGACTCTGCCAGGGATGAAACGATGTGAGAGATCGATTCAGCTACACTCGCATCTGTCTGAAATTGTTTCGACTGACAAAACAAGCGTTGAAACGCGTTGTTTCAATGCAGGTATTATGGAATAGTATATTGTGTGGCTAGGGAAGAAACATGACGATTTCAGCTTGGAATGAGAGTTGCTTGCCTGAGAGAAGCGAGGGCTGGCATCACCCTTATTTGATTCACTAATTTACTTATTTAATTCACAGTTACGAATACAACAACTGTCAAATTAACTGAGGTTATAGAGTTTTTTCTTAGAGATTGACAATGAACAAATGCGACTCTACCAGAGATAAAACGATGGGAGAAACAAATTCGGCGGGTAGAAACATGCTTGTTTCTCCCCTTGGGCAGAAACAGGCTTATTTCTGCTCGGCTACACTCGCATTTGTTTAAAATTGTCTTGTTTCGACTGACAAAACAGGCGTTGAAACGCGTTGTGCCAATGCAAGTATTATAAAAAGTTATTTGTCTCTACTGTATTGTTCGAATTTGTTCGAGTATATCTTAGTTTTCACTTAAGTTTGTTACTATTTTTCTCAAGCTTTTTCCGCTAAAATGTACCTCCTCATCCAAGTATTGGGAACAATTTTCCATGTCTTATAGTCGATAGTCTTCCTCATTCTAACTATCCTTGCTGATCTGAACCTTATTCTATTTATGACATATAATTGTGTCATTATTGTTCTGTACTAGAAAGTCTGGTTAGTGCTTGAAACATCTCCTTTTTATTGAATTCTATTATTCTTTTTCGTAATTACGTGAATAAAAGAAACTTGGATAGCATTACATATATCGCTATTGAACAAAATATGATCAAAAATATGATGTCTTGAGATTTTCATTGATTTATCTCGTGAAACCTTGTTCCATCTTGAGTTCTCCAGATAAAGAATGTTCTACAAGCTCATTATGGTGAAAACTATTCGTATCCTGATGATAAATTTTCTGGAAGATTTCTGCATTCATTATGAATGAAGTGCAATATGATTCTGCTTGCCTGCCTGATATCTTGTGACATAGTTATATTCTCATAATTTCAGCTCTCATTATATGATTCTTCGATTTTGCTCTTTTGAAATATCAAGCCTTGAATTCCATTCGACCAAATGATTGCTGAAAACTCTTTCTTAGTGGTAGAGTAATTTTTTCATGTTCACTCAAAGTTCTATGAGCATATGCGATAACGGATCGCTTCCATCTGTGTTTTGTAACAGAACTGCACATACCGCAAAATTAAAAAAGAAGACATCACGTGACTCACTTTTTCATCATTGGATATATATTTTTTGCATTCAATAATATGGTAGTCAAATGAAGAATTCAATCGTTCCACGACTAATCGTTTCAATACTTTAGAGCCGATTAATTACGCTCGTTCCGAGTTCATGCAAAAAACTCCAAATGACTGTCAAGTATAATGCACTTCCGGTTCAGTCGATTTCGATCAAAATAGGATATAGGCATCTAAACGGTATTATCTTCTCGAATATTCTAACATTTCACGTATAATCGTTTTGGATTCATTCATAAAATTGTAAAAATGCTTCGGGTGAAATGCACTTCTGGCTGAGCCGATCGCAATCATAATGCAAGGTGCACAATTAGATATTATAGAAGTACTTGATACGAAATTTGAAATTCCATGACTGATTGTTCCGAATTCTCGCGGAAAACTCGGAAGGTTTGTTATATGAAGTGCACTTCTGGTTCAGTCGATTGGTGCAGAAATAAAATCTGATCATTTCAATACCACAGCAATTCCAAATACTGAATTTCAGTATTCTACGGCTAATATCTCTAGATTTATGCGGAGGATTCATAAAAAGTGTCAAGTAAAGAGCACTTCGGTTCAGACGATTGCAATCATAATGCGAGGTGCACTTCAAGATCCTATACCAGTCTCAAATACAAAATTTTAGCATTATATGTTCGACGGGATTTTAGATTCGCGAGTTACGCATATAAATACGCATATACGCACATACACGTACCGACATCAAGCCAAAAGTAGTCAGAGTTAATTCAGGGATGCTCGAAACGAATATATACATAAAAAATCCCGATATGTGAGTTTTATCGGTTCCACAATACTTGATTTCACTTTGTACAAGTGAGTAAAAATTTAAGTAACGAGATCAGGAAACTAGAATTTTTTTTTACACATAATAGTCTGCATTTTATTGATCAAAAAATGTTTTTCAATGTCAGTTTTTGCTCTTTTCTCCGCACATTAAAGCTCACACGACACTTGTTTCATTAGTGGTTTCCCAGCACGCAACTGTGCTGGTACCGTGCTTGTTTCTGTAATAGAAAATAACAGTCACTGCTGGTTTTTGTACATGTTTTCCATGATAGAACATGTACTATTTTTCATGCTTATTTGTCTGTTGGATCCGAACGGTTACCAATAGAAAGTTAGCTCCCAGTCACGTGAGTATAAAAAGTGACGCTGACATTTAACTCTAAGATAATGCAACATTTGCTCTTCGTTATTTCTCAAGACTTCTGGAAGCATGAACAAAAGAGATCCAAGATGCATAAAATTTCTGGTGGATTGACATTTGATGGCTTTATTTGAAATTTGACAGTTACATCTCATTCGGAATAATTTCACTATATTTTGTGTGTTCAAATGATTCAAACAATGAATCCTATGGGTTGAGTCTACTGAAAGAGCAATCAATGAACTTTGAACCCACGATAGTGAATTCCAAAGTTTTGATATAAATATTATAATCAGGAAATGTAGATATAAAAAGATACGGCAATTTTCTCCGATTTCTGTTATATCTCATATTTTGTATTATTTTTTATCCATGAATTATCTTTATCTCATTGCGAAAACCGCAATCAGCTTCATAAACGGTCTAATTGTCGATGCTCGTTCTGCCAAGAGTTTTTTTAATTAATGAAGATGCAGTGATAATCATTTTTTTTGACATTTGAACCATAATTTCTAGCGCCGTACAAGTATCAGAAAGATTTCTAATCCAACCTAGCATCATGTGAAGCTAATATCGCGTAGCACCTATCACAACGTCCAGCGGCGCAGCCAGCTAGGAACCCATCAGTGTAACCAAGCAAGCAATCCTGCAGCGAAAACAGCGTCGTGTAACGCGGGCTTCAGTAAAAGGTCTTAGTTCTGCAAAGTCTCTTATAAATCATTGATAGTAACCAATTGAGCCAAGATATGATTACGATTTTTTCTGCGTTTTGAGAACGGTGAGTTTCATCATAATTCCGATTTCATGTCTCCATTTGTTTGTTGAGACCAAGATATGCGACTCCTTCTCTAAGAAACTCTGTCTTATCCAATTGTTATTTTAGATTTGCTTCTCAATTTTGATACTCTAAATGTGTTTTTGCAATGAAGTGCCAAAAATATAATTTTTTCTCAGTGAACAAAACATAGATATTTTATTGATGAGATCTACCAGAACAAAATTTTCACATTTTCGAAAGATACTAGAAGCATTTATGAGACCAAATGCAACTCTAAAGATTCAAGATCTATTTCAATCTGTTACTATATTTTTATACTTGTTAGTTTGTGTCAATCCGAGTTCCAATTTACAGATACGAGATGCTAGAGGTACGTTAAAACATTATTCACAATTCTAGAAGTCTGAGTCCTGATTTTCATGTATTTTCTAGGAAATATTGTTAAAATCGCGAAAATTAACATCAACTCACTCATAGTTCGAGTCCTCATTGTTATGTATGATACTCAGAAAATGAGTAAGATCTGGCGGGTCTCGGATCATCACTAAATTGTTTGACTCTCATTATATCCGTTATCAGAAACTCATTGTTAATTATCCTGTAATTAAGGATCAGTTTCATCAACGCCAGTAAAATTTATCCAGAGTTCATTCTATACGCCTATTGCGTATCCTCAGTGGCTCCGCTCTATCGGTTGAATTTTACATCTACGAGGTGTGCTGTCAAAAACGTCAAACTGTCAAACATCATTTTTGTATGTCATATTATTCGATAATCATGAGTATAAATCATTCACTTGGAAGTTGTTGTGTTGTTGGATGTACTAATACTAAAGCAAACATCCCAGAACTAGTTTTTATAGGTCTCTGGGAAGAGATTATGAAACGAAACAAAGAGAAATGAGGATAACAGCAGTTAAACGAGTGTGATTCTATGCAATAATCTATAAAAATGTATTAGATATCATTCATTCTTAATTGATTGAACAGTCACATGAATTTGTCTCAGAATCCTTGACTGAAAGCACCAAATTTTTGCTTAGAATTTTTCCTTCTCAAAATTCAAGATGAGAGAATCTCTTGCCCCCAAGGATTTTGCACAAATTCTGTACGTATATAACACATTATGAATCTAAATAATTGATTACCTTCAGATGAGTCACATGAACAATAAAAAATAATAATGACTATGGTTGATTTGCTTCTTTTAGAATATTTTTCTCTACAAATGTTGTCATAAATTGAATACAATATTATTTTTTGCAATAGAGATGATACGTCATGAATTTCATTTTGATTTTGAAGTAAATTGACATATTTCAAAACATTGACAGCTGACATCACACCTCGAAGTTGTGATTTTTGAATAATATGCGGTGCTTTCGTCGAAATTTGGAGATACGCAACAGGCCTATACGGGAACTAGTGTTGATACAATTGTAATTATATCTACTAATTCACAGAGGACTTTAAGTGATAAAAACTGATTAAAAAAAAAAATAAAAAAAAAAATATCAGTGGATCTGTGAAATAAACCCTAAATAAACTTGATTACACATTGTGAACCTAGTGTGACTCAGCTGATTCTCGTCCGTGCGCAAGCCCACGGTACGCGCCGACGTCACTCGCTGAGAACCTCGCATCAGTGTTGCCAACTGTGTTGTAAACGAAACCTATTCTTTCTAAGCAAAGTGAAAAAACTATGCAGCAAACAAGCGGCGGATCAAATGTAGTACTAACTACTACAACAAATATGACAACTACAGCAACCACGCCAACGTATACGCATGTGCAAACAGTAATGTCGACACTAGGAACACCGATAACGAGCATAATAGATATAAACACGGTACTATCAAGATACGGCATGGATATAGACAGTAGTAACATAAGCCCAATAATAAACCAAGGACCTCGAACATTAACCCAAAATATGTCAGAAGAAATCTTAGCTGAAGGACTACCATGGCAAAAAGTTACAAGAAAAAGGGTAACTCGAGGGGTTACTAAACGGAGCAGAGAAGAAGAAAACGACATCACAAATAAACGAATCAACACTGACAATAATAATTCAACTACGTCACAAACATAAAACAAAACTAATAGATTCTTCCCTTTAAACGATGAATCTGACACGGAAACACAAAAGAAACAAGAACCAAATCCACCACCTGTGTTTATACAAGACGTAATAAATTTCCCACTTATGCTAGAAAGCCTTAAAACGATCCTAGATCCAAAAGAGTTTATTTGTAGAACTCTTGCGAAAAATGAAGTAAAAGTAAACACCTACACATCAGACGGTTACAGGAAACTAATTCACCTGCTGAACACAAACAAAACGGCATACCACACCTACCAACCTCGACAAGAACGAGCCTACAGAGTCGTAATAAAGAATATCCACCATTCTTTCCCTGCTGAAGATGTAAAAGAAGCACTCGAGGAGAAAGGCTTCGTAATAAGAAACGTTGTAAATATCAAGAGCTGGGCTAGTAAAGAACCTCTTCCCATGTTCTTTGTGGACCAAGAACCGGGGAAGAACAACAAAAAAATTGACGAAATAAAACACCTGCTAGGAACAAAAATTAACGTAGAACCTCCGCGAACGAGAAGAGAACTGCCACAATGCATGCGATGCCAAGAATACGGGCATACTAAGGCATACTGCAGAAGACCATACTATTGCGTAAAATGCGCAGAAAATCACCCAACCTCGACTTGCACAAAAGATAAAAACACCCCAGCCGTATGTATCCACTGTTCAGGTTCTCATCCTGCAAATTACAAAGGTTGTAAAGTCTACCACGATCTCCAGAAACAAAGAAACAAACCTTCCCAAAGTCAGCCGAAAGTTACAAATTACGAAAAATATCAAAGAAGAGAAAATGTGAGCTACCTAAGTGCATCCAATAGAAACATCAGCACGGAAGAAAATACTCAACAAAATCACGAAGAAAATAATAATTACATGATAAAATTCTTTAACAAATTTGAGACTATGTTTAACCAGTTGATGCAACAAAATAATATGATCCTTAACCTTCTCACGACACTTGTAAATAAAATTAAATGACGAACACAACCCAAATTGTACTCTGGAATGCCAATGGCTTGGCACAACATAAGAATGAAGTTGCAGTATATCTCAGACAAAACAAAATCGACATAATGATGATAAGTGAAACACACTTTACTGAAAGAAACTATCTGAAAATTCCAAACTACAAAACATACCACACTAATCACCCCGACGGTACAGCACATGGAGGCACTGCTATACTAATACGGGAAACAATTGAACACATTGAACTTGATGAATTTAAAAAAGAACACCTCCAAGCGACAAATATTAAAATAAAAGACTCAAGCGGATCCCTTATTATATCTGCTGTATACTGTCCTCCTAAACATCTAATAAAACAAGAAGACTTTGACGAATACTTCGATACTTTGGGAAGCAGATTCCTCTCAGGAGGTGATTATAACTCGAAGCACCCATACTGGGGTTCTAGAGTTATTAACCCAAAGGGCGCGGAACTTAGGAAAACTCTACTAGGAAAAGGATTTAATCATCTCAGCACAGGAAAACCTACATACTGGCCCACTGACCCTCACAAGCTACCAGACCTACTTGACTTTTTCATAGTACACAATGTTTCTCAAAACTACATATCTATCGAGTCAAGCTACGACCTATCATCCGACCACTCACCAGTAATACTCACACTTAGCTCCACTATAATATTCAAAGGGAAGAAGCCCACGCTAATTAATAAAAACACCAATTGGACAACTTTCAAAAAATATCTAGACGAAAAAACCAATATACAAATTGCACTCAAAACAGCTGACGACATTGATGAAGCCGTCGAATATCTAATACAACTGATACAACAAGCGGCTTGGTACTCTACTCCTAGAAATGAGAACGAAAGCGATACCACACACAAATACCCCAAACTATTACTAGACAAAATCGCTGAAAAACGAAAAGCAAGACGAATCTGGCAACAAACACGACACCCTGATGATAAAAAAAGATTAAACAACTTATGTAAGACAACAAAAAAGTTAATAGAAGAAGTGAGAAACGAAACATTTCAAGATTACCTGCGAAATCTCTCAGCAACAGCAGAAAAAGACTACTCTCTGTGGAGAGCAACAAGAAGAATGAAAAGACCAACACCCAACATCCCACCAATAAGAGAAGAAGACGATACCTGGGCAAGAGAAGATGAAGAAAAAGCCGAGATGTTTGCAGAACACCTTTCGAAAGTTTTCGAGCCCTTTCCTTCAACATCACCAGAAGAAGACGAAAACATAAAAGAAAACTTGACAACGCCACTGCAATTATCCCCACCTATTAGTTACTTTACACCGAAAGAAATTGCAAGCGAAATAAAACTTTCAAACAATAACAAATCTCCAGGATATGACCTAAATAATTCAAAAATACTCAAAGCTTTGCCAAGAAAGACCATCGTCCTGCTGACTCAAATCAACAACGCAATTCTACGAGTGCTATATTTTCCAGTACAATGGAAATTTGCGCAAATTATTATGATTCAAAAACTTGGAAAACCAGCTCACCAAGCTTCATCGTATAGGCCAATCTCTCTCCTCCCAGTGCTGTCAAAATTATTTGAAAAGCTGCTCCTTGAAAGACTAAAGAAAATCATCGAAGAAGAAAATTTAATACCACCCCACCAGTTTGGTTTCAGAGAGCAACACTCTACCGTTCAGCAAATACACCGAATTGCCACGGAAATAGAAAGTACACTCCAACACGGAAAAATATGCTCTGCAGCATTCATTGATATCAGCCAGGCATTCGACTGAGTTTGGCACACGGGTCTACTAAGTAAAATAAAAAATTTGCTACCAGATCAATATTACCTGCTGATAAAATCTTACCTCAGTGATCGGTACTTTCAAGTAAACCACCAAAGCTGCTTTTCTAAGATATATAAAATCAATGCAGGCGTACCTCAAGGAAGTGTGCTAGGGCCAGTATTATACCAACTGTTTACAGCTGACCTCCCATGTCAAGGAAATACTGTAACTGCTACATATGCTGACGACACAGCGATCTTAGCGACACATGAAGACCCAGTAGAGGCAACAGAAATTTTGCAAAGGTCCCTAGACGAAGTTTGTGATTGGGCATCAAAGTGGCGAATACAAATTAACGATAATAAGTCAACTCATGTAGCATTCACAAACAAGAGAGCAACCTGTCCACGAATTAAAATAAACCACCAGGAACTAGAAACCAAAGACGAAGTGACATATCTGGGTATGGTTTTTGAAAAGAGAATGAACTGGCAAAAACACCTCAAAAAGAAAAGGAAACAACTGGACCCAAAAGTCAAAAATATGTACTGGCTCCTAGGTCGTAAGTCACAATTGACTCTAGAAAACAAGATACTCTTGTACAAAACAACCATCGTTCCAATATGGACGTATGGAATTCAGTTGTGGGGCTGCGCTGAAAAATCGAATATCAACATCATTCAGCGATTCCAAAATAAAACGTTAAGATTGATCATAAACCCTCCCTGGTATGTCAACAACAACACGCTGCACAAAGACTTCAAAATCCCATACGTCCGTGAACAAATAAAGAAATTCGCAACGAGCCACGAAAGAAGACTAGAAGTTCATCCGAACGAAGGCTTAAAAGGACCATGGTGTCAGATCTCAAATCCATGTAACATGTATTTAATATATCATATACCTACTGTAAACTGAGGAAGCTCCACTGGGAACTTACCTCTCACATGATATGTAAATAGATCAAATTTGCTGGTTGACCCATACAGGGTCAGTTGTAAATAAAAATAATTTATAAAAAAAAAAAAAAAAATATCTACTAATTCAAAATAGTCGGAGAGCTGATGACGAATTTAGAGAACGTATTTTAGTCAAGTTGAAACAACAAGAAAAAAATATTTCATTAATTGGTAAATCTAGAATCTTCCCTCAGGCAGATGGTTGGCGGTTATTTCGCTACTGTACAACCTATGACATTTGCAAAAAAATTAATCAAAAAAATATGTCTCAGGCAACTTGGAATTGATTTGATCTTCAACTTTAGCATCTATTTAACCCAGAAATTAAAGTCCCAGACTATTTTTTGGGTTTTAGAGTACAACCTGATCCCCCCGAATATATTTATTAATCATATCTCAAAAATATACTTTGGGCATTCTGAAAATTTTATAGCATGTTCATCACAAAGTATCAAAAATTACGTGTGAATCGTCAGACGAATTAAACGGTTTCAAATGATTTCCGGTCGTAAATAAAGATTTAAAATGGATGCGACAAACAGGTCCTACGCTTAGCCCTAAGTGCGAGAGATATAGTTTATTGAGAGTTGGCGAAGCCCTGACTCCTCGGGCTTTGATCGGTTGCTAAGTTACTACTAATTTCAAGGTTATGTGCTGACAAATCACGATGGATAAAAAACGTTCAGATTGTGTAATTTGTGAAAAAGACACTAGTAATGAAGTGATTATTTTTGATAAAGAGAGACTACAGAATAGCAAAAGCTACTTGAAACTTCGCCAACAACATAGTCAGAAATTCAAATTTGTTGTTTCACCTGAAAATGTTACTACGTTCTGGATTTATGCGGCAAATTCAAAGAAAAATCGAGCAAAGTGCTGCATTTCCGGTACAGACAATTGCAATCATAATACGGGATGCATAACTAAATGTTATAGAAGTATCTAAAACGGACTTTCGATATTCTACTATATATATGAAGTGCACTCCCGGTTTAGCCGATTAGTATAAAAATAGAAAATGACTATTGAAATGCTACAGCAATTTCAAATTCTGAGTTTCAGTATCCTACGACTAACCATTCTGGATTAATGCAGAGAATTCAAAAAAAGTTTCAAGTAAAGTCAAGATACAAAATATTTCAATTGAAAAGTCCTCTTTCCCAAAAGATTCTCATAATACATTTCCTTTCAAAAAATAGTTCCCAAGTCATTCTATATTGTTGATTTTTCTGAAAAATTTCACCACTCCAAAATACTTTATTGTATAGGTAGAGTCCGATCCATACGGTAAACTCAAGTCATATGGTCTCTTAGCAACCAATCACAGCATGAGGAGCCAGGTCCTTGTCAGCTTTCGGTAGCTCTTGATAAACTTCATCTCTCGCACTTATGGCTACGCATAAGACTTTCTTGTCGCACTCATTTTAAATCTTTATTCGCGTCAGGGAATCATTAAAAACCATTCAGTTCGTCTGGCAATTTACTCATAAATTTCAATATTAGTTGATAAACATGCTATAAAAATTTCAGAATGCCTGAAGTGTATTTTTGAGATATGATTATTGTATATATTAAGGATCAGGCTGTACTTTAAAACCCTCAAAATAGTCTTGAATTTTCATTTTTGGGTTAATTAGATGTTAAAATTGAAGACGAGAAAATTTCAAGTTGCCTAAAATATATTTTCTTGATTAATTTTTTTGCAAATGTCATAAGTTGCACAGTAGTGGAATAACCGCCAAATCTCTGTCTGACGCAAGATTCTAGATTCACCAATTAATAAAACACTATTTTCTTGTTGTTTCAACTTTCCTTAAATACGTTCCCTGAATTCGTCGTCAGATCTTGGACTATTAAGCCAGTCGCAGGCTCCATGAAAATCAATTTGGGATCTATTCTCCTGGAAATGATTGGACTTGAATTTGTGTCCAGTAACTGTCCCGTAACAAATATTCTTCCGTGTAATCAATGATTTTAAACCTGTGCTACCAATTACAATATGAAAATCTTCATGAGAATTTCAAATGAAACATTACGATTCATATATGTGTAATCCCACAAAAATTAGAAAGTTTTCATTTAGAATAGCAATTTCAGTTCGAATTTGGAAGTATTCCGAGGATATTTTTACAAAAAATTTTGGTCTTCTGGGGACTTTTGAATACTGGAATTGAATGAACGGTAATAAAAAAATTTCAAGACTTCAACAAAGAATTATCTTTGTCTGATCTGTATCTAGATCCGAATTGAAATTCCTTCGTCACTAGTGTCTTCATCGTATTTATATTCCAAATTTGCTTCATTACTCTGCACAATTCTCTGGTGTCTGTAAATTTTGCCGCAATCTTCTTGGTTATAGTTTTGGAGATGTGGACAGTAGAATTCATTCTTTATTCGTGCTAGTTGAAGCGAGAAATTTGGTTCAGGGTATCGAAATATTGGATTTTATTTTGGATATAAGTGTTCGATATGTATACGATAATTGATACTTTGATCTTATATCTTAGTGTTCTCCATTCCTTTTGTCCCCATATTTTTCTATTGAAATTTTCTTTTGACGATTCCAGGTAAATTAGGGTTCTGTAGCTAAGTTTCTATGTGCTTTTTCTTTCTCATTGTTCATGAAATAATTCTTGTGATAATGAAAGATGGATCTATCATGTTAATTACATCAAATATTTCATCACAAATAAAAATGAAAAGACATTAAAATGCTCGCAATCTCGTCATATTGTGGCATTATCCCTATCAATTGATTCCAGAGAGTGCGTTAGGTAAAAAATTTTGGAGGACGGGTGTTGTTATTTTGCAAGTGGTCGCCCATTAGAAACCCTAATGGAAAATTAGCTGTATTTTCATGGAATGGAATCGTTCAATGGATTATTGTATAATAAATATTTGCAACGTTTATATGCCAGACAATAATGTGCTCAAAAAACGTGAATCTGTTATACAGTGAACTCACTTATCACGTTAACTTGGGATAACAGTAATTCGTTCAACAAACAGCACAGGAATTGAATAACATGAATAACAATGAAGCTATTGTCCTGTTGACTGCGGCCAAATTGATCACATTCAGAGTGTCAGTGAGATTTTGGATTTCTTGAACACTTTGAGAACTTGATGTTTATCTTGATGCTTGAAAATGACGGCTTGAACTCCTCAGCCAATTAAATATTGAAGTTTGAGGATTCACAAAATTAAAGTTGTTATATTTTCCTACTCACAGCGGCAGATAAATATACAGAGTGTTGGAAAAAACGGTAAAATTTTTTTATGGCATATACATTTCAATGTGCCGATTCACAGTCAAAATAATTTCCTCAAAATCCGCAAGATTATGGAGGTGCTTTGAGAAAAGTACATTTCTTGTGCCACTGATCGACTTGAAATTTTTGATGAAGCTAATATATGAGTATTTCAATCACGTAATTAATAATAATTAATTTTATTCCTGACTACTGTCCCCGGCCTTCCATTACCACTCAGTCGTAGGAAACTTACTGAAAAATTTCTGGATGAAGGCAATGTGCGATTTGGATAGGCTTCTTTCTAATGACGCCGCGCTTGAAGTGCGTTTCCATTAACACGATCATACATAGAAATTGTATTGGCCATTTTACTATTGGAATAGAGAAGCATGTTTTATCACTTTCATAAAGAAATCACACCAATGTTAAGCCGCTCAATTTTAGAATCCGTATCAGTGTAGGTATTATCACAAAATGTCAGAATGAAATTGATCAATTTGTTATTCAACATTGATCACTCATTTATTAGCTTCATTGAAAATTTCGTGTTGGCCAGTGGCACTAGAAATGTTCTTTTCTTGAAGCACCCCATATTTTTGCAAATTTTGAAAGAATTCTTTTTGATTGTGAATCAGCACATCGAAATGTATATGTCATAAAATCTTTCCACACTATTTTCTCAATACTCTGTATAGCTTTATGGATTTGATCAAAAAGAAAGATCTTGCCGAATATTAACATCGTGTTGCTATTTTATTCTGCTTGATGTTTCTTCTCCCAATTAGTAGTGAAAACTGTGTTCATAGTTTTCACCCTATTCATATTGTTGGAGTGAAAGCCTCTAATCAAATTCAAATTAAGTCGTAAGCGAGGCTACCGTAATTTCTTACTCTACTATTTTTGAACTTTTTAGTCCAGATCTATCAGTATACTTATCTCAAACTACCTCAAAAAGTTTTCCCAGTGAAGTGCATGACATATTGTGTATTTTTCTTTGTGTTGAATTTTTTCTACTCATGAATTTGAAGTGGAATAATTCCAACGTGTGTCAATAAAGTTCAAAATACAGCAATTTCTATCTGAACAAATTTGCTAATTGCATAAACAATTTCAAGCACGTACGTCATACATAGATTCAACAGTTTCAAGTGTATACGAATAATTTTGGCGAATTATATCATCTGTGTGCCCAAATTGCAGTAGACCTGCGAGGAAATATATGCTCAAATCTATTGCAAGTCATCGATGTAAAAAGCTTACACATCTTTCCTGTATTGAGCTTACTGTCGATGACGTTAGCCGTTTCACACGTACTTCAAGCAGATCTATTGACTTTTATTGTAAAATCTGTATCGAAACTACAGACAATTTAGCTCTCCTGAAAAAACTCATACTGAATCTACAGTCTGAGATTATTAAACTGAAATAGAGTAATCAAAATAGTGGCTCAATTGAAAAAGTTATTCACGAAATTAGTGATAGACAATCTCGCGAAAAAAAAACAATATTATTTCTGGTGTTGCTAAGCAAGATAACAGCAATCTCCTGGCAAAAATATCTGAGATAGCTACTGACATTACTTTACCTACCCGTTTTGTAGTCAAGAAGATTAATTGCCTTGGTAACTCCAGTAATACTGTATCCAGAACAGATTGTACTTTTTCTGGTATCATCAATGGCCCACTTTGAATTAAAGTGACGCTCGAACACACAGATACTACCAATGAATTTCTTGATGGTGCTAGAAAGCTAAGACAATTTTCTGAGTATAATGGGATCCATATAAACAGTGGTAAAAATCGCCTAAAAATTGACTACTTCAAGAAATCTGAAAAATTTTGAATAATAGCTTAGAATTTATATGTCTAATATTTAAATCTGAAAAATCTATGCTGGGAATAGGTGCACAACAAGATCCTGTACCAGTCTTAAATACGTTCAACCAGATTTGAGATTTGCGAATTACGCACGCACGTACGAACGTACCGACATCAAGCCAAAAATAGTCAAGATGTATTCAGGGATGCACAAAGCGGATATTTTCATCAAAATCTCGATAGTTGAATTCTGTCGGTTTCAAAATACTTTCTTTTACGTAGTACAAGTGGGGAAAAATCAAAGCTGAACTGACAAAGCGTCAAAATGAGGGTGAAACAGACCTGTGTCTGAAATATAAGAATGATAGCCTATTGATTGCAAGGAACTAAGTTCTCTACCATTTGATAATAAAATTAACATTAGCATATTTCATCAAAATATTCAGAGCGTTAAAAACAAATTAAATACTGTCTACACGGCTATCCTTACTTCACAATTTGATATAATCGCCCTAACCGAGACGTGTCTGCATCATAAAGCTCTTGACTCAGAATTTTGTGAAAATTCACACAATGTTCATCGAGCTGTTCCTAATTTTCTAGAAACCGGTCTTCTCCGTGGAGGCGGAGATTTATTAGCAGTAGAAATCCATTCTAATTACGGAAAAATCAATGTACATGAATTTAATATAATATTACCATTCTCAGTTGATATTATGTGTGTGAAAATCAGTTTAAACTTTAGAACATTGTATGTTTTCAATATCTACATTCCACCTGCAAGTAAAATTTATATATATATATATATTTTCATATATATATATATATATATATATATATATATATATATATATATATATATATATATATATATATATATATATATATATATATATATATATATATACTGTCCTATTTGATTTCTTGCAATCATTATCATTTCTGTATTCTGCTTGTAGTATTATTGTAGACGATTTCAACATAAGAAAGTCATATAACATGCCTGAGTCCAGTGTTGTACTTGCTTTGAACAATTTTCTTGACTTTTCTGAGTTTAAACAAGTGAAAAATGTGAAAAATGAGAATTATAGATTTCTGGATATAGTTTTAAGTAACGGTAATTGTACAGTCACTCACGCCTGTAACCTATTATTTAATATCCAGTATAATCATCACCCAGCTCTGGCAATAGATATGATATTACAATCAGCCAGAAGCAAAAAACTACATAATATCAAGTCTTTTAAATAGAATAATAATAGAATAGCAAATTGCCCAAAGCTATATTATTTAATTTTCAACTCTAATTGAAATCAACTTGTTACTTGTAATAATGTAATCGATGCCTGTAATTTATTTACGGTACCTTATATAGTTTTTTTTGATCAGTGTGTTACCTCTCGTTCACCTATAACATCCTCATATCAAATTAAAATTGATCTCAAGGAAAAAAGTCATTCTCAAAAACTCTACAATAAATATGAAGACATAAACTATTTGAAGAAATTCAAGTACTTCCAATCTAAATTGAAAATAGATATCAAAACAGCTTACGATAACTATATTCGAGCAACTGGAGTTTTGTCAAATCGATGAGAGATTCCACAGTTGATTTGCCATCTATGACCCTCAACGATTCAGAAATCGATTCATCCTTTGATATTGCTTTTGGTTTTGCTTCATACTTTGGTAGTGTGTTCGCTATTCCCGATAATGAATTCATAAACTCTCAAATAACCTCTATTCATAGGGCTGTTTCTCTTGAAACTGTTTCGGAAGATGATGTATTCAAGTCTATTAATGAACTTAAATCATCTTTTTTATCTGGATTCGATTCTATACCATGATTTCTAATCAAAGACCATTCGTCTCCATTCGTTGTAGCACTGTATCATATTTTTAATTTATGAGAACTGATACTTACCCTGAATTATGGAAACTAGCACGTATATCTCCCATATTCAAATTCGGTCTTGAGAATGATGTAACAAATTATCGACCTATAGCAATCCAGAACAACTTTAGTGAAATTTTTGAGAATATTCTTTACTGTACGGTTTACAATCATGTTCATAACTTAATCTCATTCACACAGCACGGTTTGATCGAACGCAGGTCAACATCAACCAATTTACCCTTCTTCACACAATTTATTCGCATTTCTTCAGATGTTAATAGACAAATTGACGTATTATATACAGATTTTTCTAAGTCATTCGACCGCATAGATCACAAGATAATCTTGAATAAACTGAATATTTTTGATTCATCATCTGCTCTGATCCAGCTCATCGAATCATATCTACACAACAGTCGTATGTTTGTGAATTATCACATATATTACGAGCTCCCAAGTATCTCTAGCTCACTCAGGGGTACCTCAGGGATCCAATCTGGAGTCTCTCATGTTTTTGCTTTTAATTAATGATCTACCCTCGGTATTATCAAATTTGAAGCTTTTGTACGCTGATGATCTCAAAATTTTTTCATGTTTTTCTGATTCAAACGACTATTTAAATCTTCAGCGCATTCTCGATAATTTAGCCATCTAGTAAATAAACTTGATCTCAATGTTAATAAGTGTGAAATGATGTCATTTTCTCGGCAGCGCAATCTAATTACCTTTCCTTATCATTTATCTGGTGTCCCCTTGATTCGCTGCACTCAAACCAAAGACTTAAGATTACTTTTCCAATCAATGGATCTTCTAATTCTCACGTAATCCAAATTGCTGCTTCTGCTATTAAGATGTTGAGTTTCATAATTCGTAGCTGCCGTAATTTTATTTCTATCGACCCAATAATTTTGCTGTACTACACTTATATTAAAAGTAAACTTGAATATTATTCAGTTGTCTGGAGCCCTTCATACAGCAATTACATTTTTCTATTCTAATCAATTCGCAAGAGGCTCCTAAGATATTTGTACTTCAAAGTAAATCATGTCTATCCCGATTTCACTATATCTAATGAGTATCTTTTAGAATAGAGTAAATTAAGTGATCGGCGAAGTAATGCTAAGTTATTTCATTCATATAAGCTTGTAAATAATAAGATAGATGATCCTAAAACCTTGAGTCAGATAGATATTCGAGTAACACCATTTCATTCCCGCTGTCATAACACCTTCCATCCTCCTTTAGCACGCACTAATCTTATTCTGCATCCACCAATAACCTTGATGAGAAAATATAATAATACTTGACTGTGGGATAGATGTTGGAAAAAAAATTCTTCTTTGGAATCAGTCATAAAATTTATTGTATTATAGGTCATACCACTCTACCAGTTTCGGTTCCACTTGAGCCCTCCTCAGGAGTTCTACAAAATTTTAATGAAAAAATGAAACAGGAAGAAAACTTACAAATGCAATACGGAAAACTTACGGATGAAATCATACACCACGGTAATTCAATTTACAAAAATACAAAAAAAAAAATATAGAAAAATCTTATTCATGGGTGAGCTGAGTCTAAAGATAGGGCGTTTCCTGAAAGAATTGAATATTTGGCGAATACATTCTATTTTCATCAACCACAAAATAGAAAATTTGAACTCTTTGTCAAAATCAGGTGAATATGAAATTGTTTGTGAAACTTGTAGCGCGAAGTATATAGAACAATCAGGCCGAAATTTCAGGACCTGTTTTTTAGAGCATATGCGTTGTTTAAAATATGGGAAAGTTGGAAATTCAAATTTGGCAAAACATTTATCCGAAAATAGCCACTCCTGTGGTTTATCTGATCTAAAAATTTCACATTTGGAGAATAAAAATAAGAAATTGAATTTACTAGAATTTTACGGAACTCAAAAATGTCCGAGTAATAATGATTATTTTTACCATCCAAATTTCGACCAATAGAATTGCACCATTCGACGTCACGTGGTACAAGTGGAAGTTTTTTGGAAATTTTGTCTGTTGGTTATATATACAAAACAAAGAATATTCAGCCGCGTTGATTCAGCATCTGTCAAACTGACAGATAGATTGAATGTGAAAATGAGCAGATTCAGAGTCGAGTCTCTGGAATATATTGATGAATTTGGATGGGAAAAATAATCTTCCGAATACCATTCGTGATTAAATTTAACCTGGCAAAATTTTAAGATTGTTGCGAGAGCTTGCTACCAATTTATTTCGTGATATTGATCAAAAATCACTCGCTTGACAGCTCGTGATTTTTCTGTCAATATCACTCGATAAATTGCTGAGCAACAAGCTCTCGTAACAATCTAAAAATTTTTCTGGTAAAATTTAACCACTTATGATATTATATATGATTATTTATTGAATGAAAGTACTGATAATCACGACACACCACTTTTGGATGAGAATAAAATCAAAATTTTCTAAATTGAATTATCATCATTATCATTTTTTCATTTCCGAATGATGATAATTCTACTCATCAATATTATTATAATTATTCCATCTATTCTGCCAACTTGGTGTTTTTATTGAAAATGTCTCCCATTTGTTATACTTTGTTATATTGTTTATTAATATATATATTTTTTTATAAAAAAAAGATATCTGAAGATGACTTCAAAAGTCGAAATGATCATCGTAAATTAATATAGAAAATGATAAATTGAAACTTAACTCTTCCTACAATTATTGACTTCAAATGTTTCAACTTTTCCCCGATGAAAAAACCAAATTCCAATATTCTACAGATGATCGTTCTGAAATCATGCGAAAAATTCCAAAAGATTGTCAAGTATAGTGTACTGCCGGCTCAGTCGATCTCAATGAAAATAGGATATGAGCATCTAGAAGACGGAACTATCATCTTGAATACTGAATTCTAATATTCTACGTTCAATCGTTTTGGATTTATGCGGGAAATTTAAGAAATGTTTCGAATAGACTGCACTCCTTGTTCAGCCGATCGCAATCATAATGCAAGATGTACAACTAGATGTTATTGAAGGGCTTAATACAAAATTTCAATATTCTACGACCGATTGTTTAGAATTTATGAAGAAAACTCGTAGAGTCTGTCTTATGAAGTGCACTTCCGGCCGAGCTGATTGGTACTAAAATAGTAAATGATCATTTGGATGCTACAGCAATTTCAAATTCTGAATTTCAACATCCTACGGTTGATCATTCTGGATTTATCAGAAAAATTTGAAAAAAGTCTGAAGTAAAGTGCACTTCCGGTACTGACGATTGAAACCATAGTGCCAGGTGCACAACAAGACCCTGTACCAGTCTTAAATACAAAATTCCAACATTATACGTTCAACCAGATCTGAGATTTGCGAATTACGCACGCACGTACGAACGTACCGACATCAAGCCAAAAATAGTCAAGATGTATTCAGGGATGCACAAAGCGGATATTTTCATCAAAATCTCGATAGTTGAATTCTGTCGGTTTCAAAATACTTTCTTGTACGTAGTACAAGTGGGGAAAAAATTAAAGCTGAACTGACAAAGCGTCAAAATGAGGGTGAAACAGACCTGTGTCTGAAATATAAGAATGATAGCCTATTGATTGCAAGGAACTAAGTTCTCTACCATTTGATAATAAAATTAACATTAGCATATTTCATCAAAATATTCAGAGCGTTAAAAACAAATTAAATACTGTCTACACGGCTATCCTTACTTCACAATTTGATATAATCGCCCTAACCGAGACGTGTCTGCATCATAGAGCTCTTGACTCAGAATTTTGTGAAAATTCACACAATGTTCATCGAGCTGTTCCTAATTTTCTAGAAACCGGTCTTCTCCGTGGAGGCGGAGATTTATTAGCAGTAAAAATCCATTCTAATTACGGAAAAATCAATGTACTTAAATTATATATAATATTACCATTCTCAGTTGATATTATGTGTGTGAAAATCAGTTTAAACTTTAGAACATTGTATGTTTTCAATATCTACATTCCACCTGCAAGTAAAATTTATATATATATATATATATATATATATATATATATATATATATATATATATATATATATATATATATATATATATATATATTCTGTCCTATTTGATTTCTTGCAATCATTATCATTTCTGTATTCTGCTTGTAGTATTATTGTAGATATTTTCAACATAAGAGAGTTATATAACATGCCTGAGTCCAGTGTTGTACTTTCTTTGAACAATTTTCTTGACTTTTTTGAGTTTAAACAAGTGAACAATATGAAAAATGAGAATTATAGATTTCTGGATATAGTTTTAAGTAACAGTAATTGTACAGTCACTCACGCCTGTGACCTATTATTTAATATCGAGTATAATCATCACCCAGCTCTGGAAATAGATATGATATTTCAATCAGCTAGAAGCAAAAAACTACAAATATCAAGTCTCTCAAATATGATTTTAGAGAAGTAAATAGCCCAAAGCTATATTATTTAATTTTCAACTTTAACTGAAGTCAACTTGTTACTTGTAAAAATGTAATCAATGCCTGTAATTTTTTTTACGGTACCTTATATAGTTTTTTTGATCAGTGTGTTATCTCTCGTTCAATAACATCCTCATATCCCGTTTGGTTTACTAGGCAAATTAAAATTGATCTCAAGAAAAAAAGTCATTCTCAAATACTCTACAAGAAATATGAAGACATAAACTATTTGAATAAATTCAAGTACTTCCGATCTAAATTAAAAATAGATATCAATACAGTTGACGATAATTATATTCGAGCAACTGAATCATCAATAAAGACTAACCCAAAAACTTTCTGGAATTTTGTCAAATCGATGAGAGATTCTACAGTTGATCCACCATCTATGACTCTCAACAATTTAGAACTCGATTCATCCTCTGATATTGCTTCTGGTTTTGCTTCTTACTTTGGTAGTGTGTCCCGATAATGAATTCATACACCCTCAAATAACCTCTATTCATAGATCTGTTTTTCTTGAAACTGTTTCGGAAGATGATGTATTCAAGTCTATTAATAAACCTTAATCATCCTTTTTTATCTGGATTCGATTCTATACCATCATTTCTAATCAAAGACCATTCGTCTTCATTCGTTGTAGCACTGTATCATATTTTTAATTCATGCTTGAGAACTGATACTTACCCTGAATTATGGAAATTGGCACGAATATTTTCCATATCCAAATCTGGTCTTGGGAATGATGTAACAAATTATCGAGCTATATAGCAATCCAGAACAACTTAAGAGAAATTTTTGAGAATATTCTTTACTGTTTGGTTTACAATCTTGTTCATAATTAAATCTCATTCACACAGCACGGTTTGATCGAACGCAGGTCAACATCAACCAATTTACTCTTTTTCACACAATTTATTCGAATTCCTTTAGATGCTAATAGACAAATTGATGTATTATATACAGATTTTTCTAAGGCATTCGACCGCATAGATCACAAGATAATCATGAATGAACTGAAAATTTTTGGTTCATCATCTGCTCTGCTCCAGCTCATCGAATCATATCTACAAACAGTCGTATGTTTGTGAATTATCAGGGTTTGAGCTCTCAAGTATTTCTAGCTCACTCAGGGGCACCTCAGGGATCCAATCTGGGATCTCTCTTGTTTTTGCTTCTAATTAATGATCTACCCTCGGTATTATCGAATTTGAAGCTTCTGTACGCTGACGATCTCAAATTTTCTTAATGTTTTTCTGATTCAAACAACTGTTTGAATCTTTAGCGCAATCTCGATAATTTAACCATCTGGAGAATAAACTTGATCTCAATGTTAATAAGTGTAATGTCACTTTCTCGGAAGTGCAATCTAATTACCTTTCCTTATCATTTATCTGGTATCCCCTTGATTCGCTGCATACAAACCAAAGACCCAGGTATTACTTTTCCAATCAATGAATTTTCTAATTCTCCCCTAATCCAAATTGCTGCTTCTGCTATTAAGATGTTGAGTTCCATAATTCGTAGCTGCCGTAATTTTATTTCTATCGATCCAATAATTTGGCTGTGCTACACTCATATTAGAAGTATACTTGATTATTATCCATTTGTCTGGAGCCCTTCATACAGCAATTACATTTTTCTACTTAAATCAATTCGAAAGAGGCTCCTACGATATTTGTACTTCAAAGTGAATCAGGTCTACCCCGATTTCACCATATCTTATGAGTATCTTTTAGCATACTTCAACTTCAGTAAATTAAGTGATCGGCGAAGTAATGCTCAGTTATTTCATTCGTATAAACTTATGAATAATAAGATAGATGATCCTTTAATCTTGAGTCAGATAGATATTCGAGTAACACCATTTCATTCCCGCTGTCACAACACCTTCCATCCTACGCACTAATCTTATTCTGCATCCACCAATTAACTTAATGTTTCAGATGTAACACGAAATCGAGGCCGAATTCGATATATTTTTCAACGAATTCAGTTCAATGAAAAATTACATACATTGTGGAAAGGTTTAGTGAATATTTGATGTATATTGTATTTAAATTTGTATATTTTTAATACAATATACATCAAATATTCACTAATCCTTTCCGTAACTACGATGTATACATGTTTGGAGAAATTTATACATGAAATTACATACATTGATTGATTTTTTTAATCTGTATGTCGTACATATAACTTAGTTCTCAGCTTATTACCTTATTTAGCCTAATTCATTCCAGTAGAGTCCATAATTTATATTCTTCAACTTGTATTAATTATTCTCTTCATATTTGTATTCTCTCAATTTGATCCTATCCTTGTTTTGGGTTCGCCTGTTGGGATAGTGTATTGTAATAATAATAATTATAATAATGATAATAATTTTTGTCACACATTCTAATGTTTCAAGTTGTCAACTTGATAACTCTATCCCACGAGCTTATCTTAGTTATCTGATTATCCTGACTGTTACACTATCTCTCGAATAGTTTATATTTCTGTCACTTTTTGGAATACCTCATAACGCATATCAAATAACGATTTTTGTTTCTCCTTAGTCCTCGCCGAATAATGATTTGAGAGATGCTGAGCAAATTGTGTTGCTTCATATCAATTTCATACTGTAAACTATACTGTAATCCAACTCGACGGAATTGATCACAAAGTTTAATATGCTGCTGAAGAATTAAGTTTGATGATTCACAGATGGGAGTTTTTCAAGGTGGATCTAGAGTTCATATTCAGTAATGGACTCATTGCCACCAAGTTCAGTTTATTTAGAAAAAAGTTACAAAAACAAAAAATAAAGAATGAATTCTTCTCGAAAATATCTCTCTGTACGCAAATATTCATGATTTATTCTAAATATGTGTTTTCGCGATTTTCATTTTATTTAATTCCATTCATTTTTTGGAGCTAAACCAGAAAAGGACACATCGTCATTAAGAAATATATATGTACAGAACATGGAATAATCAATAAGAAATATCAACGCACAATACAGGATAATTTTAACATATAAATTAATGGAACATGATCTGAGAGCAAAAACAGCACGAAGAGCACTATTTGGTCTATTGTCCATTATATCTATATGAGGTTTCCAAGTCATGTGATGGCCACCAAAAAGCCCTAACAGCTCTGTAGTCTGAGACATTCTTTTTTGAAAATTGCAATATAGCTGAGTCAGAAGGATTCAATATTAATTTGTTTATGTTAAACCAGGACGGCCCAATCACAAAAGAAGGCTGCACTGAATCTTCCGTCTGAATGAGCACAGTAATGTTAACAGCAAATTGATGAATACTCTACTTATTTCAACACTAGTCTGTGTAAGGAAATTACTGGAAATTCAGGGACAAAAATGATGATACCCTCTGCAAAGTTATGATGCATGATTCGAAAGTTTCAAGAGTAAGATCATCTTTGAACTCATTGAATAGCTTCCTACGCTCCAAATGAGATTTAAGCCAAACCTCAACAGGACCACAAATGCCGTTGAGCTCCAGTTCAGCAATCTAACATCAATCAGATCAAAAATTTCAGGGTAATCAGAAAAATAATCTACTGCATTTATGTAACATCAATTAAATTTTGAATGAAATTCGATATTTCGAATAAAGCAGTTTGAGTACTAGCTTCTTTTCTAAACTAGTGTTGCGTGACGGACACTTAATTTTTATTTTCAATATGGTATTCTAGTCTTTGAAACATTGCTTAATCAATAAGTTGATTAGATAAATTTAGAATAGCACGGTAATTTTCCTTATTTAAAAGATCGTCCTTCTTATGTAAGGCACTAACTCTGACTATGCATCTGGATATCTTTCTGTTCTGAAAGAGGAGCTCACTATATTTGAAAGAGGATGTGCGGTAAGCTCAGCGACAAAACCAACAGAAAAACTTGCAATATCATTCAGTCCCATGGTTCTCTTTTTCGATTATGATTTCAACAGTTCTGTAATCTGCGAGTCATTTTTTTTGACAAGTACATATTATAATCCACTTGAGAGTTTTCTGAAATTATTTGACTCTGATCTATCATATTATAGTTGCTACGACTCTGCTCTACATAAGAATATTGCCACGAAAATTGGGCTTCCCGACAACTGCATCGGCTAGCGACTCGCAAAGAGGGGATGGGTAACAGAGTATTCAATTCGTTCACATCAAAAAATAAGTGGGCGCCAGGTATTTTGATAATCGGTACCCTTGATCGGATAAAATACTCAAACAAAATCTGAAATGATGGAGAGGTACACGAGTTGGATAATAAGGTAGGGAATAAAATGAAGTCACTTCAAAATATTAGAGAGTTTTTGCAAGCCTCCGCTATTCATATGATAACGCTGAAATGAAGAACTATTTTTTGAAGAATGCTTGCTCAATAATGCCTGCTTGAATTACAATGTTATTACAAGAAACTTCAAGGACTAGCTGACATCAATAATGTTACAATGAATTTATTTGCCAATTCTAGTACGCATGCGCAAAGAAAATTGTTTTTGACGTTAGCATTAACGTTCCATTAGCGGTGGTTTACAAAAATACTTCAATAAACCAGACAACAATTTTGGCACACGTAGCTTATATTCCAAACTCAAAATCAGTGGAGAATCGTGACCCCAGCCTTTTTCAGGTTGGAGACTCAACTTAACCTCAGACACCAGTCTTCTTCCGTTCGTGGTACAAACAGCAAGCAGACAACAGTAATTATAATTAAGATTCAGCTATTTCCGCCAGGGAGGTATTTTGAGAGAATTGGAACGATAACTGTATTAGTCCAACTGAAAACCTGTTACACCATTACCACTCACTTTTTCAACACTTGATGTGAAATGTCTATTGAATATGTTAGTTGAAGTTTTTGAACCTTGAACAATGCAATCTCAACTACTTTCCATGATATTATTTGAATTTGATAATAAGCGTTCATTGTAAGTACGTCCGGCTCTCCGTATGTCTTTGCTATACTTCTTATTGAGGTCCTTATCTTTATGTTTTGAGTAAACATCATCAGAATTTTCGCTATGCCAATACGAGAACATCAATTCCTTTGACATTGCTTCCGCCTCAGATGTAATTTAATACTTGAATTTATTTTCCACTTGCACAGGAAATCTGATTTCGTAATGATATTTGAATGCATCCAAGAACAATACATATTTAGCTCTCATATCAGAAATAGAAAACCTGACGTTAAAATCACGTGACTTACTTGTACATCATTTGATATATACACAAATTTATTCTGGTTGTTCTATACTGCAAATTCTGAATGTCTGTTATACTCATAAACTGCACTTTCGGCTCAGCGGATTGATACAAAATAGTAGATAACTATTTTGATGCTACAACAAGTTCAAACACTAAATTTTAATATGCTATGAGTGATCATTCTGGATTTATGCAAAAAATTTGAAAGAAGTTTCATGTGAACTTTGTCGATTCATACAAAAATAGCAGAAAATCATTCTGATACAACACCAAGTTTAAATACTGAATTTTAATATCCTACGGTTGATCATTCTGGATTTATTAGAAAAACTCGAAAAAAGTTTCTAGTAAAGTGCACTTTCGGTACAGACGATTGAAACCATAATGTGAGGTGCACAGCTAAAACCTATACTAGTGTTAAATACAAAATTTCTATATTATTCGTTCAACCAGTGTTGAGATTTGTGAGTTACGAACGTACACACGCACAAACGCACGAACGTACCGACATCAAGCCGAAAATAGTCAAAATGAATTCCGGGATGCTCAAAACGGATATTTCCTTTAATATCTTGAAAGGTAAATTTTGTCGTTTTTACAATACTTTCCTGTACTCAGTACCAGTAAGTCAAAAACCTTGGAACCATTTTTCTTTCCGAGCAGATCAAAATACAATTTTCGACCAGAGACCGAGAAATCTTTGGTATTTAAATCTTGTATCTTTAGTACTCTCTATACTAACAAGCATTATTAATAATAATGACTTATGATCGGAAAATTCAGTAAATAGTTGCGTTGTATTGTAAACACTGAAAGATCGTGGATATGTTATCAATTGATGTGCAATAATTTCAGGTTGGCTCTTGGACACATGAATCAGATTGAGCGGTCTTAATGAATCAGTTGATTAAGACAGAAAAAATTAATTCTAGTTCTAATATTGTTCTTCGTAGTTACTAGTTTTGTATCAAAAAAACCAGAACAATCGCAAAATACTAGTGAGAAGATGTAAAATAGGTCTTTTTTTTTATGTATTGCAGAGAGATAAGTGCTTGTATGAGACTGAGGATTCAATATCTTCATGTTCTCAATCTAGGTGTTCAGACATAACGTGGCTCTCACACATTTGATCTCAAGAATAATTATTAATTTCTACGATAGTAGCAAGAATCTTACTATATATTCTAATAATCTCTATGTTCTATTAACAGGTACCGAGAGGATAAAGAAGCGCCGGTATATACTTACGATGCTCGAAGCGGGATTCAAGCCGCGGCAACATCCTTAGCAGTGGCTGTGCCTGCTCCGGGAGGTAGTCATTGGGCTGACCGTTCTTTAGCTGATCGGGCGTACATGCGCGTAACACCGACTGACGCGCGACTCACATTGGATCCCGTACATGCTGATGATGAGAGTGTTTATCGTTGTCGTGCTGATTTCCGCAGGTCTCCTACCAAGACTACTTATGTCAATCTGACGGTGATTGGTAAGTGATATAGAATAAAAATTTGTTACAGTACTATTTACAAATTTTCTGTGATTATCAATCAAAGATCGGCTTGGCACGACTGCTGAATTCGAGATTGTGTTTTGAAACTGTCTTTTGGATACCTATACCATGACTATCTTCCTCTTGAAGTGATTGAAAAAAAAACCGAAAAGAGTACTTATTGGTGAACGCTGAGTGGCTCATATTATTCTAAGAATGAGGCATTCGTAAAGTTGACCCACAGTAGAAGATTGGTGATGTTCACTTGAATGCGGTAACTGGAGTGAAACAGCATCCCACATTCTGCCTCTAGATGGATGACTGCTCGACATGTCAAGAATATAGTTTGAAAATGTATTCACTTCCAGCTCAATACTCCTAAGCTTAAGTTTATCATTTGTAGACCCTCTCATATTGAAAAACATAGCTATGAAAAAGCTACGCTTTCTGTTAATATGTCTGATAGGGTAAGAAGAGAGAACACTTTCCACGGATTGACATCAATTTGAACCTTTTAGTCATAAACAAAATTCTAGAACTTCCAGAAGTTATCAATTTCTCTAAATCTCATTCTCTGAAATCTTCCAATATCAAAACCAAAAAATCTGACGTGAACATCACGTGACTTACTTGTACATTATTGGATATATATATATATATATATATATATATATATATATATATATATATATATATATATATATATATATATATATATATATATAAATGATACGAGGTGATTTTGTGTTTGATTATATATATCATTGGATATATATAATAAAACATGAAGTCTCATCGATCCACAGTTAATCGTTTTGGATTTATCCAAGAGAATCTAAGAATCTTTCAAGTAAAATGCTCTTTCAGCCAAGTCGGTTGCTATGGAGACAGTAGGCCATTATTCTTATACTACAAGATTCCTTAATACTGATTTCCAAAATTCTACGACTACCAACAGATCTAAATTCATGCGCAAAATTGGAAACTAACTCCCACTGAAGGGTACTTCCGGTTCAGTCCTTTGTTATGAAAATAGTAGGCAATCATTCAGATGCTATAGCAGACTGGAATACCCAATTTCAATATTCTATACCTGATCGTCTCGAACTTATGCAAAAAATTCCAAAAGACTGTCAAGTAAAGTGTACTTCCTGCTCAAAGGATCTCAATGAAAATAGGATATGAGCATTTAGACGATATAATCGTCCTAAATACTGAATTCTAACAATCTTTGTTCAACCGTTTTGGATTTATGCGGTAAATTCGAAAAATGTTTTGAATGAAGTGCTCTTCCGGTTCAGTCGATAGCAATCATAATGCAGGGTGTACAACTAGATATTATAAAAGTGCCCAATACAAAATTCAAATATTCTACGACTAAATGTTAAGAATTTATGCGGTAAATTCAGAAATTTCCCGTATGAATTCTAAACAATTAGTCGTGGAATATTTGAATTCTGTATCAGGCACTTTTATAATATCTAGTTGTACACCATGCATTATGATTGCTATCGACTAAGCCAGAAGAGCACTTTATTCGATACATTTCTCGAATTTTCCGCATAAATCCAAAACGATCAAACAAAGATTGTTAGAATTCAGTATTTAGGACGATTATATCGTCTAAATGCTCATATCCTATTTTGATTGAGATCCTATTTTGATTGAGATCCACCGAACCGGAGGTGCACTTTACTTGACAGTCTTTTGGAATTTTTCGTATAAATTTGAAACGATCAGGAGTAGAATATTGAAATTTGATATTTCAGTCTGCTGTAGCATCTGAATGATCACCTACTAATTTTATAACAATAGAATGAGCTAAAAGTGCACTTCAGTACAAATTTATCTTTTAATCTTGCACATAAATTCAGATCTGTTGTTAATCGTGGAATTTTGGAAATCAGTATTTAGGGATGTTGTGGTACAAGAATAATGGCCTAATGTTTCCATAGCAACCGACTAGGCTGGGAGCGCATTTCACTTGACAAATTTACGATTAACTGTGGAACGATGAGATTTTGTGTCTGATTATATATATCCAATGATATATTATATATGATCAAACACAAAATCACATCGTATTTTATATATATACATATATATATATATATATATATATATATATATATATATATATATATATATATATATATATATATATATATATATATATATATATATATATATATATATATATATATATATATATCCAATGATGTACAAGTAAGTCACGTGATGTTCACGTCAGATTTTTGGTTCGGAAAATATAACAAATCTCATAATAATTTGAATTCTGAAGTGAACCGCTGATGATTTTGAAAAATGTGCCCTATTCAAGGGGCCATTACATATTTCATGATAAATATCATCGTTTATAATATAAATGGAGAAAACTAAGAAGCTCCAGCAACAAAATTCTGTTACCACTGATCAAAAAAAGCTCATCTACGAACTAGAACCTAGGTTTTTGATGAAAAACTTGAATATGAAATTTCAGTCAAAAATTCGTACACGTTCTCAAGTTATCGTGCAGTCGAACAGATTGACAGACCGACATTTCTCAAAATTATTATTTCCGGGTTCAGTGGGGTCTAAAACGTGGAGATTCATCAAAAACTTGAACTGTCAAAAAATTACTATTACAATACTTTTCCTTTGATAGTATAGGTCAGGGAAGCCAAAAATCTGATGTGGACACCACCTGACTCACTTGGACACCTTTTGACTGAACAATTGACAGTTGAAACTGACATTGACATGAGCCAAATTCGATTGCAATATTCAGGTGGAGCTTCATTTGATAGAACATGGTGAGTAGCAGAAAATAAGCAACTCAATAATAATAAACAATCTGGAGCTTTTGAAGTTGAGAACATTTAATTCAACTGCATGGCATTATAGTAAATTGTGCAACAATTGCGATAAGTTATTGATTGACCATACGCGAATTAGCTCAAGTGGATGATTGACAACACCGCACGTGTTGCAGATACTATTTTTCCGTGAGGGACCGTAATTTTGTCAATAAATTTTTCTTGAAACATTATTCACCTAGCAACATCGTGAGAGTAATCTGTCCGATTGCTCAAAGGTAAACGATATGTGAAAGGAAAATTTGTGATAAAATTGAAGTCGCGAGTGGTATTTGTGGAGAATGAATGAAACTGCTTTTGTAAGAATGATGTTGGTTGGACCTTTTTACTTACTTGTACCGAGTACAAGGAAGTACTGTGAAACCGACAAAATTCACCTTTCGAGATTTTGATGGAAATATCTGTTCAGAGCATCCTTGAATCCATTTTGGCTATTTTTGGCTTGATGTTGGTAAGTATGTCGTGCGTGGTTCACCTTATCATGTTGAAATTTTGTATTTAGGACTGGTATAGGGTCTAGTTGTGCATCTCGCATTATGGTTCCAATCGTCTGTACTAAAGTACACTTTACTTCAAACTTTTTTCGAGTTTTTCAAATCAACCCAGAATGTTTAACCGTAGGAAGTTGAAATTAGGTATTTGAACTTGATGTTGTATCAAAATGGTTATCTGCTATTTTTGTATGAATCGGCCAAGCCAGAAGTGCACTTTACTTAATCATCAGCCGTAGCATAGTGAAATTCAGTGTTTGAACTCGTTGTAGCATCAAAATAGTCATCTACTATTTTTGTGTCAATCGGCTGAGTTGGAAGTGCTGTTTATATGTATAACAGACATTTAGAATTTGTCGTATGAAACAATTAGTTCAATTTTCTTATTTTGTTCGACATTTTACATGTCAAAGTATTATTAAAATTTTATTAATTTCAATCTGGAGTGCCAGAAGACTTCATTGAATAAATTCGTGTATATATCAAATGATGTACAAGTGAATCACCTAATGTTCACGTCAGATTTTTTTTTGCAAAATGCACTAAATTTTCTTGAGCTACTCTTCTGACACTTTTCTTGTGTTCTCAGACTTCTTGTTCCTAATTTCATCACAAATTTCTGCAGAAAATGCATTCCCAAAACGGTCAAGGTTCGACAGGTTCAAAACTGATTGTTTGTTTATATTGAAAGTGTATTGTTTCTTCATGGCAAAGGCAATTCATGGCGATAAATTGCTTTCCAACGGGATTTTACCGCGGTAAATTCCTGTTGACAAGCGATTTGTTACTATTATTGTGACTATGCAGGATTTGTCAGTATGATCGACATGAGTGAAGTATTCCATCAAGAATTCTTTAGGTGTTGTAGTCCAAAAAATATATTATATTTCCCTTCTTATAAAGAGATGTAATCAACGTTTCGGATGTGCGATTCAATCCATTCTCAGCAAAAAACTACAATTGCATCAAAATCACGAGGATGATGAGAATCTATATATAAAAGGTAATTCTGTTACTTCATTGACGGAATTCATCATCATGTGCGGACCTTCCTCCTGAAATTTCTTTGTTTCCCACGTTTTGATATTTGGTGGCAATATTAACCATCTCACATTTACATTTTCATTACCCAGACAAAACAACAATACTCATTGGAGTGACTCAAGAATAGTATATTCTACAATAACTATTGGAATAGCACTTATTCCAAACGGTTCGCAATACGTCATTCCAAACATGTTACAGTGTACACTTTCTCTAACAAGATACTGGAAACTTATCAATATATCAGAAGAAATGTTTGAAATTATGGGACGTCAAACGCGAATCCAGAAATGACCACCTGAATTGTTGGAAAGTAACCAAACTAACAGCTTCTGAAACTCGAAAATTATGATTGGATGATTATGGACGTCATACGGAATTATGCCTAACGATGTTGGTATGTTCTTGCTTCAACATGATTTTTGGGAATGACATATATAAATATATGTATACTCGTATATATATATATATATATATATATATATATATATATATATATATATATATATATATATATATATATATATATATATATATATATATATATTCCAGAGCAGTGTTAGGAAAAGAGAGTTACATGTCGGAAATAAAGCTACAATTGCCACTCTTCGTCAACAGTTTTGATTTTTACAAGCTAGAAGTACGATCAGAAAAATAATACAGATTTTTAAATAATAACACCTGATGTAGTTCAAGAAGAATGATTTAGTGGAATATTCATCGATTTTAGCTTACCAGGACACCGCCGGGAGGAAGGAAGACAATGGCCGGTTAAATTCTTGTAAAAATTACATCCAGTGTTATTATTTATTATTTTGTTAAAATTTTCTACCTGGTTAACGGCTGAGCCATTCAAATTGATTAGAAATAATTTATATATGTTCCAGTTATTTTCGTGCAAGCAGTTGTCATTTGAATCAGAATATGAGAAACATATCTCTTCAGAAACGATTAAATTAACTCGTATTTTCTATGCATCAGTAACAGATTACACAAGTTTGATTCTCATCAGAAGAAGGTTGGATTATACATTGCACTATCCATTTGTTCCTCTTCTTAAGCCGTTTTTTAGAACTAGTTACAGCCTTCGAACACTTTAAGCTCTAGCGATTTTTGTTCTGACAATAGTATAAATTTTGTAGATGCATAATCTGTATTCTCCAAATCAGAGACATTTGAAAACAATGTTGTGAACTATTAAGCAGCAGAAAATACTTGAATTCATTATATCGCACTTAGATCCCCACAGTTTCATGGACTCTAGAAATGATCATTACAAAGCACCATCCTCAAAGAGTACTTGAGATGCTTCTCTAATCCTCAAGAATCATTAGGCTCAATTAACAAGTATCGCAACTCATCCTGTTGCCTAATTAAAAATCTATCACTCCTCTCTTCTATGAACCCAATGATTTGAAGCCGCTTACACAAGGTAATTTTTTGATTGGAATACCAATAACAACTAAACTGGTAATCAAGCTGGCAGCGAGCTCAGTAGCTGCAGCAACACACCTGGGTCATGTGGCAAAAAGAATATCTCTGTCAACTACAAACACGCGCGAATATCTAACGATCCGGACAGCACACCATGGCAGCCCTTACTGACAAGTCTTCACCATCGCTGCAGTGAATACTTGAACATATAGTCCAATCTCATCCAGAAGACGACGGAATGGTGCGCGCAGTCATTATAAAAATTGAACTGAATTTTAAACTCGAAATTATGCCTAATTTGATCCGTTTTTCAATGAACTATCAAGTAAATGTTCACATTGGATCATTATCCAAAGATAATCTCATTCGTACTTTATATTAGTTCAAGTGTATAATAGACCAATTTGGATTTAAATTTCATAGAAGAGACCTTTCAACGTTTATCTTGAACTCTTTGCTAATATTTCTACAATTATTCTTGCTTTTTTATATTGAAGGTATCATGTCGTTATTGCTTGTTTTGGAGTTGTCTTTACTTCAAGGGAGGCGGCATGTTCAATATTCCAATAATTTTCTATGATATTAGAGTTGTGTATTCTTCAATACTCACCTTTATAGTTTGTCTAGTGAGTGGGCCACTAATTACCTTTTTCATCTATCAGTTTTGTAGGACGCAGTTCAAAAGAAGGTGCAATGTGCTTTCTGCAAGAATAAACATTAATCTAGCAACTGACTAATATTTGATTCAACCTTTATTCATACTTCAATCAAGTTTGACTATGAAACACAACAAATATCATCAGAATGGGTGTATAACAGTTCAAGTTAGAAACCATGTTGCCAAAATAACTGAGTATTCAATTAAACCATTTGGTAAAGAAGAAATCACATACATAAAAATTTCACACAAAAACTGTGAAATATGTGAGATGCTTGTGCTATGGAACATTCAAAAAATGAATAATTCTAAAAAAGAATTGTTTTCCATAGAAAATTCAAATCTAAGAGTCGGGGCTGAAGCCACCATCATGTTAGATCGGGGATGCAACTGTAGACATATGTTTCGTCCTTATTAGGACTCCTCAGTACAGTATAGCCAAGCCCAAGATAATCAAGACTTGGATCCCAAGAGTGTATAAACTCATTACGATAAAAGGTGCGCTGCAGCAAAAACAACAAACAACAGCATCTATCAGGCACAATGCCGATTGCACGGCTGACAGTATAGAGAAGAAATCACATAAATAAAAATTTCACACAAAAAATGTGAGATATGTGAGGTGCTGGTGCTATGGAACATTCAAAAAATGAATAATTCTAAAAAAGAATTGTTCTCCATAGAAAATTCAAATCTAAGAGTCAGGGCTGAAGCCACCAACATCTTAGATCGGGGATGCAGCTGTAGACATATGTTTCGTCCTTATTAGGACTCCTTAGTACAGTATAGCCAAGCCCAAGATGATCAAGACTTGGATCCCAAGAGTGTATAAACTCATTACGATAAAAGGTGCGCTGCAGCAAAAACTACAAACAACACCATCTATCAGGCACAATGTCGATTGCACGGCTGACCAGATAAAGGAGAAATCACAAGAATAAAAATTTCACACATAAACTGTGAAATATGTGAGGTGCTTGTGCTATGGAACATTCAAAAAATGAATAATTCTGAAAAAAAAATGTTTTACATAGAAAATTCAAATCTAAGAGTTGGGGCTGAAGCCATCATCATCTTAGATCGGGTATGCAACTGTAGACATATGTTTCGTCCTTATTAGGACTCCTCAGTACAGTATAGCCAAGCCCAAGATAATCAAGACTTGGATCCCAAGAGTGTATAAACTCATTACGATAAAAGGTGCGCTGCAGCAAAAACTACAAACAACAGCATCTATCAGGCACAATGCCGATTGCACGGCTGACAGTATAAAGAAGAAATCACATAAATGAAAATTTCACACAAAAACTGTGAAATATGTGAGGTGCTAGTGCTATGGAACATTCGAATGATGAATAATTCTAAAAAAGAATTGTTTTCCATAGAAAATTCAAATCTAAGAGTCGGGGCTGAAGTCACCATCATTTAAGATCGGCATTGGCATTGAGTAGGCAAAAAATCTGCAGGCGGGTGCTGCAATCATCAGACTGGAACAAGAAACCTTCATACGCATGTTGAATAATTATTCAATGGGCAACTAACTATATTTAGATGGAACTCCATTTGATAGAATGTTGTGAGTGGCACAAAATAAACAAATCAATAAATGAGAAAACAAGAAGTTTACTTCGACAAGTTGAATAATGAATAATCTAAAGCTTTTGAAGTTGAGAACATTTAATTCAACTTTATGACATAATAGTAAATTGTGCAAAAAATGCGATAAGTTGTTGATAGCTCATAAGAACGAGTTACTTGACAAGCATCAAAGTTCCTATCACTTCGAGAAATAGAGAAATAACTCCCGTGGATCTCTGGGTTGAAACAATATTTTTCGGTCATGATTCAGGAAAAAGTAGAGTATCATTTTAGGTACCTGCACTAATAGTATCCAAAATGAAACTGACAGAGCTCAGAAGTGAGTATTTGGATATTCCAATAAAAGCAGTTCGAACACACATCATGGTTCACAACCGATTTATTATTCTCTAATTGCTATTGTACATCAAGTATATTGAATTTATATCTATTAAGGTCTCTAGGTAGGCAAGCTGATTTTCATCTGACATGCTATAAATGTTATCGACATTGGCAGCAGAATATATATCAGTAATCTCTGACCTTTGGGAACAGTGACGCTTGATTTTTTACAGTTTTTGGCAGAGCTATGGACTCTATAGCTAGCATCATGTGAATTCAATGGAATCTTGAAGTGCTCAAAGGTCGTAGCTAGTTAGTATTCCACTGACCTTTATAATTTCATAGGTATTGATGACGACTTCAAAGAGAAGATGCAGAATATTGTTCTTTTACACAGATATCTATACATAACTGCTCACTCAGACACAGATAGAGCAAACAATAATTTTTGTGCATAATAGTTCTCAGATCCTTCTCATTGTGAAGTTTTTCAGACAAACTACCTAGCGTGGATTCATGATTGGAATATTGTACTCAGCGAAGTAGTTTGAATTGCAGATTACCGGAAAGAATCCAGTATGATAGAAATGATGTCTTGAGCTTTGCTTTCTTTATCTACGACTTTCGTTATTCGATTCATCATGAGACGACCAGTCTCGGCAATTTAATCAATTCATCAGGTCAAAGGACAACAAAGAGAAATTGATGCACTTGAAGCACAAATACAACAATTTTATATTGAATTATTAAATTCGTGCTTCATGTACATTCTATTTTTCTCTGTGGTCTCCATCTTGAGTCATAAATAAAGAGAGCAGATAAAGAGAACAAAGTTCAAGACAATATTTTCAACATCCTGAATCTCTCTTGGTAACCTTCAATTCTTATATCATTTTCATCTTCCTAATTCTTACTAACTGACTTCTTGAGAGTATCTGGATAACAATAGTTGACTGTGAAACGAACACTGCTAATTCTCTCAACGAAATCTTGTTTTTTATTTGGGGAACTGGTTGAATATCCTCATGAGCATCCGATTTGGTCGAAAACACAGATTGTGATTTTGGGGCTCAACAATGACTGGATGGTCAGAGATATTATGACGATTCCTTGTTGAAAGTAATGTAAAAGTAAGGCTGGAGCACCAAGATCAAATCTGAGACTTGAGTTATTGGATAATGATAGCTTGTTTAATGTGGAATCAATAGAATTCAAGAATTAGAATTCAAAATCAGAAGGAGAACTTGAGAACAAGTTATTTTGCAGAGCAATAAATAATAAGACAAACTCATCACTATCTTGGTAAGGTACGCTGAAATTCAAATCTCCTAGATAATTTATCTATATTAATCACATTTTTTGATCAACAAACAATATCCGAGGCTTGCTGACAAGTATCACAGAGAAATGGGAAACTGAATTCTTTCTGAATCGATTCAAACTCAGCATCGGAATCATTGATACAAGTAGAGTGGAACTATTCCTCATACGATCCTCTGCACTCCACTAACAATTTTTCCTAGTTTTCACTTCACTCATGACGACAGTGACATAATATGATGGAAATCTATCCTGGTCATCACGTGACTCACTTCTACATCATTGGATAAATTTTCTGCATATGATAATACGATAATGAAATATTCAGTCTTATCTTTCCACTGCTAATTGTTTTGGATTCATTCTAAAAACTCTTAAAATTTGTCAAGTGCAGTGTGTCATTGACTTGGTTGATTGCTATTGGAATTCATGCTAAAAAATTCGTGAATACTGATTTCTAAGATTCTACATCTAACTGCTTCAGAATGATTGGCAAAATTTGGAGAAAAATTAATTGAAGTGCACTTCCGGTTCGGTTGAATGCCATCAGAATAGTAGACCATCATTCACAGATGCTCCAGCAGACTTGAATACTGAATTTTGATACTCTACGGTTCATCGTTTGAATTTATGCAAAAAATTCGAAAAGACTGTCAAACTGAGTGCTTTTCTGGCTCAGTCGATCTCGATGAGAATGAAATAGGAGCACAAAGATGGTACAGTCGTCTCAAATACTAAATTTCAATATGCTACGTTCAACCGTTCTGGATTCATGCGTAGAATTCAGAAAATGTTTAAGGTAGAGTGCACTTCCGGTACAGATGATTGCAACCATAATTACGAACGCACGCACATACAGACAACTATTATGTACATACAGATGTTACACATCATGCCAAAAATGATCAAACTTGATTCACGGATGCTCAAAATGGATATTCCCATCAAAACTTCAAAATGTGAATTTTGTGGGTTTCTCAATACTTGTACAAGTAAAAAATTATCAAATAATTATATGAATTCATGAGATTTGAGCTTGTAATATCAACTGAAATTATTAATATTGAATATGAGGTAGATCGGGAGGTTAAAAGAAAGGTGGAACCCATCACGGGTGAAGATATAAAAAAAAGCAGTGGAGCCACGGAAAAAATTACAGAAAAGGCTGAATGCTTATGAAAAAGATTGGGAAAAGTATAATGTAGGAGCCTGATCATCTGAATAATATGAAAATTTGAATTACAACAAGAGTTTGAGAGTACGAATTTGAAATATGAATTGGCTTGAAACATGATAAGTTGCTGAAAGAAAACAGAAGAAACTAGATATGAGAATGACTGAATTTGACTATAATTTGAAGCGCAGATAAAGAGACAAGTCTAATCAAGCCAGCATCAGCAGAATAATGCTGAATCTTGTGAGAAGTCGCTATTTCGCCAGCAAATCTGGAAGAAATAAATTGAAAATAAAAGTTGCTATTATATGCATCAGGATTCAGAGCTGCATCGAACTCAGTCAGAGGTGAGAGAACGGATGATCATTGGAACGTACTAAGAAAACTGAAAATGTACACTGGAATTATACAAAAACGGAAGCGTTTTCAAAACACAACCACACACTGCACTCCTTGTATAGTACTGTCATGAAGCATTGCAAGAGAACGGATGTTGTGCAGTTCCAAAATTTCGTACAAATCCAGGAACTCGAGTTGATAGAGACAGATTCGTTGTCCTGAATAGTTTTAAGAACTGTCGCAGATTACTTCGGCAAGCTCGGTATCACTAGTTTCAGGCTCAGTATTTTTGAGGCCAAAAGCAGATCTCAGCTACTGCCACAGTTAGGGTCAATTCGTGAAAAGATATACCTGAATATCCCTCTTATCGTCTGAATTTGTGCACCGTGAATCTCTATCGTTCTCTTCAAATACTAATTTTTTTTTTTTCTATATGTTGACCCAGCCTGGATATAGACAGCAAATATAAGTGATTGTGTAATAATTATGCCAGAGAAAAAAATTGGTGGTCCATTACCCAGTCCTATGGGGGTATCCAGGTCTGCTGCTAGTTTAAAAGCACTTAAACTCACAGTTCGCGATCCCCAGTAGAGTTTCTGCCTACACATGCACATATGTGAATCAAGAGCTCTTGTAAATAAAAATCGGCCTTTAAAGTAGTATTACGACATTTCAGAAGACTGTTTGAAACGAGAATCTGTTTTATCGCCACCATTATAATGATACAAGTTTCAATCATATTCAGAACAAGAATTTGGACTCTACAAGCTATAGTCTCTGTATTATTGCAAGATTTTAAACAGCACAGATTTTATTCAGTTATTCTAAACTGTTCCCTACTTTTTGAAAGTACCATCATCTGATTCGTATCGATAGTTGATCTTATATTCCGCTATATAATATTGTATTCGTATTTAATTTCTAAAAGAACTATGTGTTAACTAATTTTCACACCTAAACCGTCCATTTCATTTCCTAATTTTTTCTTGTACTAAGTTCAAAAAATTATCGTGAGACCGACAAAATTTACCTATCGAGATTTGGATTCGAATATTCGTTTTGAGCATCCCTGAATCCATTTTGAGTATTTTAAGCTTGATGTCGGTACGTATGTTCGTGCGTGCGTGCGTTATTCGCAAATCTCAAAATTGGTTGAACGTAGAATGTTGAAATTTTGTATTTAAGACTGGTATAGGGTCTAGTTATGCACCTCGCATTATGGTTCCAATCGTCTGTACTGGAAGTGCACTTTACTTGAAACTCTTTTCGAATTTTTCCAATGAATCCAGAATGATAGAATGATAGGATGTTGAAATTCAGTATTTGAATCTGATGTTGTACCAGAATGTTTATCTGCTATTTTTGTATGAATCGGCCAAGCCAGGAGCGCACTTAACTTGGAACTTTTCTGCATAAGTCTAGAATGATCAGTCATAGCATATTGAAATTTAGTGTTTGAACTTGTTGTAGCATTTAAGTAGTTATCAATCGGCCAAGCCGGAAGTGCAGTTTATTAGTATAACAGACATTCAGAATTTATCGTATGGAACAATTAGTTCAATCCAAATGATAAGGTGGGCAATGATAATCTGTTGTAAATTTTCTAATTTTGTTTGACATCTCACATATCAAAATAATTATCCTTAAATTTCATTTCGTAAGCATGACCAAAGCGACAAAATTGGACCAGAACATGCTTTTTCATACCAATTCAGAATTAATTTTCATTATGTTAGTCACACGGTCCAGCTTTAATTTTAGCATCATTGAACTCCAAATATACATACTCATCGAACCTCTTGAAGACATGAAAAACAAGATGAGGCCCTGAAATCTACTACTATCTGACGGTCTTAAAGAACAAGGGAATATTGTGAAACCAACAAAATTCACATATCGAGATTTTGATGGAAATATCAGTTTTGAGCTTCCCTGACTCCATTTTGACTATTTTTGGCTTGATGTCGGTACGTATATTCATGCGTTCTTACGAGCGTTCGTGCGTGCGTGCGTGCGTAACTCGCAAATCTCAAAACTGGTTGAACGTATTATGCTGATATTTCATATTTGAGACTGGTATAAGATGATGATTTGTACCTCGCATTATGGTTGCAATCGCCTGTACCGAAAGTGCACTTTACTCGAAACTTTTTTTGAATTTTCCGCATAAATCTAGAATGGTCAGCCATAGCATATTTGAATTTTGTGTTCGAACTTGTTGCAGCATCAAAATAGTTATTTACTATTTTTGTATCAATCGGCCGAGCCAGGAGTGAATTTTATATGTATAACAGACATTCAGAACTTGCTGTATAGAACAATCAGTTCAATTGAAATGATAAGGTAGGCAATGATAATCTGTTGTCCATTTCTTTGATTTTGTCTGAAATTGTGAATACATGTCAAAATATTACTAAAATTATATTAATTATAATTTGAAATGACAGAAAACTCTATTGAATAAATTCGTGTATATATCAAATGATGTAGAAGTAAGTCACGTAATGTTCACGTCCGATTTTTTGTTCTAGAATCCAAAGATACAATAATATTCTCAGTGAGCTTGGAACTTTCTAGGCCACTTTATTCCTGCACCAGTTTCACCATCTTCAGTTGAATCTTCCTGCAGGATATCCTGAACTAGTAGATGAGGTATCAAATATCAATAATGATTTTCATGTGAAATAACTCCCAGATAAATTCATTTGATGTTGGTGAAACTGGCTGAAAATTTATATACAAAATAACTATTTCATTGCTTCCATGAACAATAAATCTTATCGAATCATAACGCATAACTTTAAGTGAAATTGATACAAGAGGCCTCGAATTATGTGATCTCATATGGGTACAATGAAGCCAGACAGTTCAATATAGCTAGATTAATTCAACAGAAGTCCAGAATATCACCAAGCTCGATGTGTCACCTGGGAGCATTGCTTCATCTACTGGTTCGTGTTTCGCTCTGTAACTCTATATTGGATCATTATCTCTAGGCTTTGTGATTTGATTATAATCCAATAAATATTTTCTGACTTGTTCAATTATAATGCTTCATGTTACTGTACTTATAGATATTTCAATTGCCTGTTTTTGGTAACTGGATATTGAAGTTAGCTTTGTGTCACGTGATACAACAAATTATATACGAATTATATGAGTTTCATCTATGTTTTGAGTAAATCAACTAAATCTTCTCCTAAACATGTTTCAGGTGAGCACAGATTACTCTTATTCCAATGTTCTTATCGAACAAAACCACATTTTCAAGTGAGAAAAGTGGTGGTTCTACACCAAAACGATATTGACATAGCCCAATACTT